>LUCM01004273.1:0-11010 GCA_008360955.1 Fasciolopsis buskii | reverse complement strand
AATCGCTTGTTTCAGCGTATGAAACTCAGTAGACTACGCTGGTTGGGTCACGTGTTGCGTGTGACGAACACTCGTCTACCATACCGTGCCGTATTTCGCGTTCCTCTCACGGAACGGAGGAAGCCATGTGGAGATCAGCCGACAACGTGGCAACGTCGAATGAGATAATTCACAGCGAACTTAGGTAATGCAGGTGTCTGACGTCCTTGTGGTTGGAGTTCGAGAGACCCGTCAACTAGCTGCCTGAAGACACTGAAAGATATGGCAATGAACCGTGAACAGTGGCAACCGTGTTGTCATTTTCTGTCGAATCAGAATGATTGAAAGAACATTTGCGTTTTTACAGATAGACTGTTTTCCGTGTGTTGGTTACTGCAGCATTCTTATCTTTTCCCGCCAGTGTAGGTCCACTCTCTGTTCTCGTTGGATATTCACTCTTTTTATAGAAACGTGTAACTCGGTAAACGGCAGCGATCAGTGAGTTCTGCCTTGGTAGTTACTGCTGCTGATGATTTGAACGATTGCGCATTATAAGGTGAATTCTTTGTGATTACTGTTAATAATTGCCTACCATTGACTCAGTTTCGGTTTCCTCCGTTGCAGACAACGATAACAAAACGCTAGAGCCAAGGGCGATGGGTTGTCGCACTGTACCATTACAGGTTGCCTAAAATATACCCCTCAAAAATTCGCTGTGCCTTATTCATTTCCTGTTATGCAGGCTGCATGGTAACGGGATGTTTGTTACTCGGTTGATGTTTACGGAGCTTATCTTGGTTGCAGGGTACATATTACTCAGATGAAAGTATCATATTGTTAGACGTGTCATATCGTGGTGATTTTCAGCTTGGGATATGATGGACGAGCATTACTACCGTAAGGGACGGAGATCCGCGATGGTTACGAGAGCAGACGGTAATCGACAGAGGAAGTTCCGGGATCAGGCGATAATGTGAACGATAACAATCCGAGAAGGGGATGCAAGCCCTTACGGAAGGGGATGCAAGCCCTTACGGAAGGGGATGGCAACCGTCACCAAAGGGGTTACTGGCCGCCTCCGCATGGGATGCTGTCAGTCACTAAATGGGATGATGACAGTCATCAGATGTGATCATAACCTTTAGTGACTGTGACCATCGGCGAACAGCGATGAATCACCAAAGGGGATGACAGACTTCACGGAAAGAGACGCTGATCGTCACCAGAGGGGACTGCCACCTGAGTGTTCTTTATTCGGGACGATGGGGCTACTGGGGGCTACTCAAACGACTCTGGTGATTCGAAGGGGTGCACTCGTGCTGCTTGGGTTGACATTAGACGGGAAATTAACCGTAGGTTGCCCTAGTGGACTTAACATTTACTGAATGCAGTTATTTTTTTATCAACTGCAAAACCCACACCACACCACACCATCGATGAATTCCAATTTTGCGCGAATAGTATTACCTCTAATAGGTGAGTGAGCCTTTTGGGGACGATCAGTGACCTTCTGAGTGTTACTCCGTGCTGCCCCGGGCGTCCTTTCGGTGATCTATCTTCTTTCAATCTGAGTCCACCATGTTCAAGCAATGAGGTGGAAATCTCCTCAAGATATTTGCGACAAATGGACAAGCTACGTACTACGTCCGTACTTCAAAAACTACGTACTCCCAAAAATTTACTCGAACACCGCTGCCCGACCAATGAGTAATCAACAAACGCAAGCCACCGGGTGTAGCGTAGTTCGACGAGTTCCTGTTCCAGTTCCATTTAGGTTACAGATCGGTAATCCTGCCATATATATACGGCGAAATGCCTGGTAGTCCATGCCCTTGCACCGAGAGCTCCTTGGATCAAGCGATGCTTTTGACAACAGGAGGGCGGAAGCCCCTTTCAATTTCTAGGGCGGAAGGGTGAATCATTATGTGACTACGACTCTCATTTCTATGACATCCAAGAGGGAAACAAATTAGTGAGATGCTTCCGCTCGATCATGCCCCTAGTCCTACAATTCGCACAGTGTGCTCTCCAAACACAAATAGTCATAAATTATTCAGTTTTCCTTTGAATTCGCGCATTGATCCCACCTTGACCCCCTCCTCTGGTAGCTTGCTCCAGCCATTCAGAACTAATAAGGCAAACGGTTTGCTTCTCAGCCCGGTCATTACATGCCCTTGCACAGTCGTTTTTCCGTTCCTTCTAAGCGTGTCATCCTACTTCTCCGGAATAGTACTCCAGGGTGACTTCGTTTCCCGGCCAAGTCTTTAAAAATCTTGAAGGCCTGTACTGAGTCACCTCATTCCCTGCGTCCTCCCAGAGGGTACAAGTCAAGCGTCCTCAGCCTATACTCATATCCCATACGCCCCAAATTTGCAGACCACCGTGTAAAATCATGTTGAACCTGTTCCAGCATTTCCCCTTCTTACCAAATACGGTCTCCATGCTTGGACACAGCATTCCAAGTGCAGTCGGACAAATGCCTTGAACAGCGGCAGAAGGAAGTTGGGCCTCCTAGATTCTACGGTCCTCCTAAGTCGGCCTTAAGTACACCATGTCTTCTTGACCGCCTTCAGAGGCTGCGGGCTAGGTTTAAAATCCGCACTCATTACTATCCCGAAGTACCTTGTTTATTGCGTTTGTTCGAACGCGATTTGAAGCCCAGGTGAAATCATGTGGCGGGGATATTCGCGGTGATAGAACGATTGATTCGTAGGCTTTCTAAAACGAGTTTACAGTGTTAAAAGTGATGCATACATCCATTAAATGCAGACATGCTAACCCACCTCACCCGGCTTATGATCTAATTCCGTCGGAAAAGTCTTAACTATTTGAGGCCCAACGGCTACCCCAGTCAACCACTCATTTAACACTCGGTCGCTATGCCCTCTAGCTGCCAACCGAGAGGGATGCTTTACGAGTTTCTTTCCAGTTACCCTGGTTCTGGAGTCGGCGTTTTCGTGGAAGAGAATCTAAAGACGAACGAAATTGAGATATTTACCTATTTTGAAAGTTCGAATCACTATGCTCCGAAATATTCGGCGTTCCAATGAGGTTAATCTCAACTCAGTAAAACCAACTCATACTTCCTCTGTACTTGACTATCAGCTACGTATGTGGTTAGTAGTTGCCCTTTCGCCAACGCTGTCCTTATATTATTGGAAGAATGGGAACTATGCCTGGACACAGCATTCTTCTTGAAGTCCTAGGAAAATTTTTAAATTGGAACGAAATTGTACGCATTTTGACGCCACAGTGCCGGCCACCGCCCAAAACGCTCTTCCCTGGCTTTGTTTGTCGCTGCAGCACACTAGTCAGCTCAAATAAATTCAAAGTAACCTGGATTCCAAGATTCATTACTTTTCGTGCTGCATCTACTGTGAAAGTCCTTCCGCGTGCTCAGTTTCAATGCTTTCGGTCTTTTCAAATTAAGTCGCCTTTCTCTAAGACAATTGGTAAGTCCCATGTATTTGAGCAGTACACTATTCCAACAATGCCAATGCCCGGAGCATCCCGGTACAGGACCGAACCATCTTCCAGCTATGAATAAAGAAAGGATGCAAATCTGCAGGTTAACGCGTAAATCATGTAAAAACACTAAGAACAACATTCGCTCGAGCACTGAGTCCGTGACCATTCCACCAGTGACCAGTGCCGTATCCGAACTAGCTTTGACCCGAACTTAAAACCTCCAACCGCTTAACAGTTGACCTGCACATTTCAAAAGCCTGCCATCTATGTCAACTGCTCGCAACTTCTGCAGTAGGAGGCGGTGATCTGCCAAATTAACTGCCTTACCGACTTCCAGATAACATAATTCTCAGGGCATCCCTCCATCTAGTCTTCGAGCAACTCCGTCGAGACAGACACTGGTGATCTCTACGGCTTGATGTGCTCTTCAGAAATCCATGCTCAACAGGACACAGTATCGATTGCCGCGTTAGGTGCAGACACACGCTCCCAATAATGCGTTCTAGCACTTTGCGTAGAAGGCTTGTCGGGCTTACTGGTCTGTAATTTCCGGCCACCGACCTCAAACCACCATTGTTCATAGTCACTGTTGCTTCCGTATGTCCGTCCCACAGTTGATATCCTTGCTGCAGAGTCACCTCGTACAAACCACAGATCGGCCCCATCAAGAGGTCAGCTGTAGGCCCTCTAATTGCCGGGTGGACTTCACCTGGGCAGGCCGACTTTGTATTGTTTATACTCCCTATACTTGTTTGAGCCGCATGTTCTGTTATCCGAAGGTCGTCTAAGCCTGGAAACTCGACATTGTCAGTGGAGAAATGGCTAGGCAAGTTTAGTGTGGGGCGAGATCATATGTGAAGAGCAGGTATGGGAGTGGCCGTAATACCGGCCCTTGTAGAACGTCGTTAATGACTTCAAGTTTGAATGAGCACTTGCCCCTTCCGTGACTTAAAATACATTGCTCATAAGGCACGCTGTCATCCACTGAAATACCTGAGACCTGATACAAAATGGTTGTAATTCGGTTGAGAATAGCTGATGATTCACCGACTCGAAAACCCCGTTGAATCCAAGATAACAAACTCCAACCTACGCACCGTCATCTTCGATTGATTCCACTCAAGAGGCACGGGAGGTTAGTGAGACAGGACCCATTTTTCATAGGGCCTTGTTGGGCGGGATAGATCACTGAGTTCTAAGATAGGTATTGGGGAATGTGGATCTGAAATAACTTTTCCATTAACTTAAACAGAATGTCCAAAACAGTTTCAAGGCTTGACGGTCGACCGAATGTCCTTCCAGTTTCTCGCCCCGAGGAGCTGACTGAATCTCCCAGAGTTTCAACAATTGGAAGCCCAACGATCTCTTCGGGTTGCTTTAATCGATGAATACCCAGTTACTTTTGCTCCTCATCCTGGCCCACAAGATCGTAATGGGATCAAGGTTTGACGTATATTTTGGTCACCCTCCCAAAAAAGAATCTGGAAAAGTTGTGTGGGATGTTACAGAACAGAAAAAGCATTGTGAGATTTAAATAGGCGTCACGCTTCAAGTACGTTGATCCTCGCTGATCTGTTCGTCATTCAGTTAATCGATATTCTCTCGTGCAATCCTTGGCAAAGGTTTCCCTAAATTTTCCCCGGACTAGCGGTACCATTTTAGCTTCCTACGTTTATTCACTTTTGCTAAAGCAACTTTCCAATGATCAGTAAATTGACTTTGCTCTGTCAAACGTTTCTTTGGCCTGATGTATGGTCACTTTATGCTTACTCGGATGTTGCCCGAATTCCAGCAGGAAACATCAAAGAGGCCATACCAAGGAAGGAAGTAAGACCAATTTGGACGACTCACAACGTTGAAGCAAATGGGGAATTGACCGCGTTCAGGCTGACGACAGAGCAAAGAGAATTTTAAATCCGACAAACTTTGCAGTCGACGGTAGGACTGAACTTAGGATCTTAGAGGGGAGAATCACAGGGCTGGAACATCATCTGGGCAAATCGAGAGTTCACGGGGCAGACTGTTTCACAATATAAGTCTCAGCCCCAAATGCTGGGGAAGAGTTCACCGAAAATCCTGCATTCAGAAGGGAATTGGATTCTAGATTGAAGAGTCTCCTGAGGTTGGTTGCTTTGAGTCAGGACGCCAGCTGAATTCGGTGCATATACTGAAAGACACCCAAATACCCAGCAGCGTATTGGAGTGATTCTCAAACGCAGAAGTCATGGACCAGCTTTTAGCTTGAACTGGAAATTAGTACAATGGCAGGAGTTGCCGCTGTCTTGTTGTGTCGGATGGGCCAGCAGGATTCCGGGGAGGTGTTGGGAGCCCTGGCAGAGTTGCTGCTACACTTGGATGAAGCCGACACCAAAGCTTGCGAGAACACGCCCGAAGATAGGGGGCCGGGCAGTATTAGTTATCGAGGATGTGCTTGAAAAGGCACGGGAAGAAGTGCTCAGCCAAAGTTAGACCCAATGATGCGCAGATTCGCAAGGACACTGAGCATGGCAGAGGACGACGGCCGTGATGATTTGGTAGGGATGCTGGAAGACAATGAGCCAGAAAATCACAGATTTGTGCATAAAGAACAATGGAGCAGAGGGCGTATGGGAGCAAATTGATACGATCTCCCATGGAACCCGCAGTTCCTTGAATAGTGAAGACGGCAAAAAGCTAGGTGTCACCTTGGGTTTTGTGCCCTAGGTCCGGGGTGGAAAAAGGTATAGGATAAACCAGGAAAATAAGGCAAATGAGGTTTATCTTGACATTATCGCATGCATTATAAGAGACTAATGGATGGATCTACTCGCCAGTGTTGGACAGAGTTGCCCCAAAATATTTGTGGCTGCCAAAGAGCCACTGTCTGAAACAGGTCATATTCCTCAAGATGCAGGAAAAAAGTGCTG
The DNA here is from genome assembly GCA_008360955.1 of Fasciolopsis buskii. Taxonomy (NCBI): domain Eukaryota; kingdom Metazoa; phylum Platyhelminthes; class Trematoda; order Plagiorchiida; family Fasciolidae; genus Fasciolopsis; species Fasciolopsis buskii. The sequence goes on along the minus strand of LUCM01004273.1, from coordinate 4,657 downwards.
TGATTTCAGGCAGGGTGTGATCACCGGTAAGCGGTGGATCAGGTTTTCTTACCAATAAAGGATGGCCCGGTGCATGGGGAAACATAAATGAAGCCATGCACCACAATAGTGCAGAAATGTTCAGTCTGTGTCAAAATGTTAGGGATCCCAGCGCCATAGAAGTAAGGGGTGACAGCTGACAAGGGTACCGCAGCAACTGTCTGTGGAAGCAGATGCTTTTTTAATAGTTGGAGACTTCAATCAATTTTGGATTGAACGTGATTCATGGAGCTGCTCGTACAGCGCAGAATGGGAATATGTTTACAGTATGGCTGTTGCAAGACTGAGCAAAAATGCTGCGAAAAAATGATTTGGAACAGAATCCGCGAGACTACTATCACACAAATGGCTTTGATGATTTATCATGCACAAGTTTGCGTTTGATTCAACGTTTGTTTGTTACCACTCACCGCGCGATTTCTGCACTCACTGGTTAGGAATCCACATGATCCACGGGCTTGCATTTATGCGGTAGAATCAGTTCCACTTTCGAGTCGTGGTGATCGCATCTTTGGAATTCGCTTCTACTTTTATAATGATTAATATCATACTCCAATTTCATTTGGTCCGCGAATCAATTGTGTTTTGAATTTGGAAATTTGGCATGACTCAGATGGGGCTGCAATGTCACCCAGGTAGACTGATTCTAGACCGCCCAGTCACCATCGGAGTTTTATTCTTTCAGTTTCAATGGCGTCAGATGATGCACCAGTTGGAATTTGAAGAACCGTTAGGTGAGAGTGCGCGTGAGGTAATGCGATTCCAGCTAACGACTAACGGTGCCTAATAAATGTACCGAATACCGTTGGAGTTTAGGCATGTGGAGAGCACAAGAAATATAAATGCAGATAGATTGGGTGGTGGGAAGCAGACATAAATCTCCAGAACGGCAAGAGGAATGGTTGAAACATCAGATAAAGGATCCAGCGGAAGCAGTAACACCATTGGTGTGAAGTAAAAAAAGGCTAGCTAGTGGACAAGCCAAGTTCGCAGGGCTTTGAAGCAAAAGCAGCGACGTTTTATGTAATAGTGGCGTATGGATGGATATCACGCTGGGTTACAGTACGAGCTAGCTAGGATAAACTTGTCGCGCCTACAACTAGAGTTCAGAACCGACTACAAAAAGCACAGTGCGCCACAAGCAGGGACAAGCCCAAGGGCATAACATAAGTTTGCCCAATCAAGGGTCAGGTGTGGGAACGCCGTAGGAAGGATAAAAAACTAAAGTAACTTACTGGCAGATGACAACGAGGAGAAAGCTGAAGGCATCCTAGAGTTTTTCAAGGTTTGTTTAGGGAAGATCTAGGGGTCACAGGCCAACTGCACACAGAGATCACTGCAATGATGAAGCGGAAATCACTGTAAGACACTTAGTGGAGGGCCTTTAGCTGCTGAGCACCCCTGAGGCTGTTGACCCGGACGAAATCTACCCGTCAATCATAAATCTGCTGGAGAAGGTACTTGCCAAAACAAGAATGTTCAACGGATTATTGGACGGCGGCGTAGTGCTGTGGGCTGCCAGGGATCGGTCGTTATCTCCGCCTATAGGACTGACAAGGACATGTGTGTAAACTACCGACCCATCAGTCTAACCCGGACATCAATTCACTGTTTGAAGAGAATCTTGAAAGACAAAATAATGGGATATCTGCAGCGAAAAGCTGCTGGTAGCCTAACTTCTCCGGTTCGGAAGGGGTAATTATGGTAAGTGTGCCTAGTTTCCCCGACGACGTGACTGGCTGGCAAGATAGTGAGAACGGATCGAAAACTGCTGCTCAGATTTCTAGAAGATCTTCGGTTCGACGAACCTCATGCTTTCGGGTAAAATATTGAGGCACGTTGAATTCTCGCCGAAACTACCAAAGATGACCAAGCACTCATTGAAAGAAAGACAATTTCGGGTTCATCTGGGGAAGCGCTTTGTCAGACAGAGTTGAGTTAGAGGGCAGGGTAAAGCGGAAATCGGCACTACGACCGGTGCTATACCATAGTTACATGAACGACTTGGGAAATGGATTAATAAACCTGTGTTCCAAGTTTGCGAACGATATGCAACTCATTGGGTCATGGGATATAAGGTTACTTCAGCGACACCTGGGTGAAGTCCACAAACGGTCGACGGCGTTGGATTTACCTCTCAACTTAAGGAAGTGCCGCCGCTTAACAAGGGAGTTAGAACGATGACCTACTCTCTACTTTGGCCCTGCAGACAACTGGGCAGAAGTGGATCAGACCGCAGCTGTGTGAGACCTAGAGGGTGACTAGTAGCGTGAAATTTAGATTCAGTTCGCAATTCCGGAGAGCAGAACACATCGCAAATACCGCACTTCGCCAACTACACGGAGAAGATAGCTCCAGAAAACCGGCGGTTTAACTCACGCTGTACAGCAATTTTGTCAGACCGCATCTGGCCTAATGCGTGCATGTGTGTAGACCGCACCTATTGAAGAATGTTAATTTTCTAGAGCCACTGCGGCATCCATTAGCGGGGCGGTTTGGAGCAGGCAGGGATTTACTTTATGAGCAGCGGCTGCAGAGGTTGATTTATCTGGAATAAGGGAGATGGAGTTCCTGAGGAAGCCCTTAAAATATTGAATGGGCCAAGCAAAGCTAGTTGACATAGAGGATCTCTTCGGGTTAAGAGCAAACCCTGAGGTAAGAGCTAGTGAAATGGTCACCAAAACATAACGGGTATGACAGGGACACGCCCTGCTGTTTCGGCACCACTGGCAAAGGGCTGAAATGGACTGCCAAGGGAAATTTTAGGGCAAACTCTTAGGCGATTTAAAAATAAATCATAGAAGAAGTGTAGGGAGATGCATGATGAGTGAAGTATCTAGGTTAGACTGCTCGTGCAGTAAAGTTTGCTTCAGTTAACCTTGAACAAGGCATTAGTGACCTTAGCTGTCAGTTAAGCGTCAAGGTTTCCTTTGATGGTGTGCGCAAGATCTGGCACCCATCACTGCCAATTTTGTTTCCTAGTTCCGACGTTGTTTGCTAAAAAATTCCCGTATCCATTGACCTGAGTATAGAACAGGGACATCTTATTAACCTTGAAGTGAGAAAACACAGTGTGCTTGCCTTCCATTAATCCATCAAATGACACTGACAAGCACCCACGTCATTCGGCTTGTTTTGCAACCTTTTAAATCGTATCTCTCTTGAACAGGGCATGATTGGCACTTAATCTAATCTATTGACGCTCCAAATTCGTTGACGCATTTCGCAGTTACTGCTTATAATTGAAGCCAGTTGCAATCACTGATCACTCTGTTGCAGGAAAACTTTTTAAATCACATTTAATCTACAACGGTCCCACCAAAGCTGTGCAACATAATTCATCGTTCCCACCCCAGTAGCTTGTACGGACATGTCATCGGGGTCTTTCCCAGTCGACTTCCTAAGTATCTTGAACTTTTCGATCAAAATGCCCTTGAATTTAAGCTCTTTCGTTGATTACAGGTTTAGATGTTTCAACCGCCTGGTGTACGACCTGCCTTTTCATTCCTCAGCCATTCTAGGGGCTGAGCGTGGAACAACATCAAGTCAAGCCGTGTACAGTTTAAGGAATGGTGTCCAAGGCTGCCCAAATATGGCCTAACTCTCGTTTTGTACAAAAGGAAGAATGTCTTAAATTTTCTACAAGAAACCTCGGACCGTAACCGGAACAACTCGTCCGATGATTCCGGGCAGCAGCTCTTCACTGTTCAGCTCACTAGTAGCCTGCGGTCATGACTACCCTAAGAACCGTAGTGTGATGAACCTTACTTATCTACGAGTCGACATTTTCGCTTCCCGCGCCAGTCCTTTCTAGAAAAGAAGTAATAAATGACTCACATTTCCGTCTATCATATTCCCTTTTTTCAGCCCAATATAGGACTTTTAATGATTGCGGTCAACCCTCACATGCCCTTACAACCTACCCGAGGTCCGCAAATATGAAACATGATAATTTCAACCTTGATGCAAGGCAGTCTATATACGAAAGGTATAGGAGCAGTCCAACACCTGATCCAGTTAGTACCCCGAATGGAGCTGAATCGCCTTGAATATTCGTTACCTACATGAATAAAATCAATTTACAATAAAGCAGATGCGAAACTCAGTTTAATGCCGCGGGTGGCATTCCGAAGGACCCGATTTAATTTTCGCATCGGCAGTCTATGATTCAGAGAATCAAAAGCCTTTTTGAAATCAAAGCAACGTAAGTTCACTGTTTTTGCCGTAACCTCATCTAAGTAACCCAAGGATGTTCGAGAGATACGAACTCCTCTTAGCGAGTTCCAATCTGTATTTGAAAAAAGTGAGTAGTTGATCAGCCTTTTCGCGTGCTCGCATACTGGGCCCTAAAAACTCTTGGCATGGATGCATGTGAGGCCCACAGATCCACAGGTTTCTACCTGTTCGTACGGACCATCCTGGTAAACGGCTAACACAGCTCCTATCTTCCGGCCCAATATTAGTCTACTCTGAATCATGGAGGCATGGGTAAGAACTACAAATAGGTCCACTCATCACGGTGGCTAACGATTTTGAAATGGCGCGACGGATCCCCTCCGGACCCTCGCATCTCTTCTGGTTTGCCTCTTCCAGCACCGTTTGCATGTCCCCAGCTGGC
>LUCM01004270.1:257024-361243 GCA_008360955.1 Fasciolopsis buskii | reverse complement strand
AAAATAATCTACTCAACCTTTGTTTGTCTAACTAATGACTTTGCAAATTCGTGGTTCCCGGATGAACAGACTGATGTAACACCATTTTCTAAGAAAGAGATGCTCAAAATCAGGGCCAAATGACGTAACGATTTTATCAAAAAATCGATGCACCATTTATTGGCTTTTAATAGTGAATGATATAGTGGTAATAACGCAGCATGTAATGCGCCAACGTTTCGACTATCGTGGGTAGTCTTTTTCAAGGCAAGTTGGTTGTAGAACTCGCCTTGAGAAAGATTACCCATGGTAGTTTAGACGTTGGCACATTACATCTACCAATAACGTTGTGTTATTAACATTATCTCATTCACAATAAAGAAGTATGTCAGTTCCTTCTTCTGATCAAAATAATCTCAGGTACAGGTCGTGATGCCATGTTTCCAGTTCTAAATTAAGGTGTGGTTTCACTCATGGGTCCATTTAGTTCTCTTCTTAGTACATCCTTGTGTACGCATTTTATTCCCAGTTGTCGAAGTCTAGTCACTATTGTTGACATCTGTAAATCTGATAGTTCCAGTATTCTAATCAAACGTTTCCGTCTTATCGTTGTTACATCAAGTGGTCTTAAGCCAGCAGGACGAGCCGTCCAGAGATGTCTAACTTCTTCCACTGGTGTGCCTAACCACCCTTTTCAGATTACGTGCAAATTAAACAGATGCACTTTGGATGCTGTAGCTACTCTAGTTGATTATATTTCCACATCTTTGTATCCATCCTCGGAATCTGTCTGGTGCGCCTTCTTAGATTTTTCCTGCTCGGTCGACTTTATTCCATGATCCTTACTTCTTCACAGAACGTGAACAGTCCGGTTGTCCCAGTGGCCCCTTAGCATGGCTATCAGGCTAATTCACCAACAGAACTTAATACGCAAGACTGGGACGAAAAAATCTGCCGCATTGATAAGCAATTCTTGAGCCTTCCAATGAGCTGTCCTTTCTTCTCATTTGTTTTCAGCATATATTAGCGACCTACATACTAGTTTCCTCGGTCATATATTCACATACGCTGATGGATTTGCTCTCTGTCACTCTGTACCTGGACCCGAAGATCTCCTCGAATTTGCGACAACAACTTGCTTCCTATTCATGGTTCATCTTTTTGCGTTGACTCAAACCTGAGTTTGTCAAGATGCATGTAATATTTATTTACCAACTCACGGCCCTCTTGTCCGGCTGGCCCTTCATTCATTGGGAAAGAACCGATCATTCGGGCAGAACCTGTCAAGTACTTAGGAATAGCCAGAAACTCATTTGAATCGTTAGGAGCATGAATGGATGATAGGTCCACTTAAGAATCACGCGCCGATTTGTCGGAGGATTTTCGTCGATCAGGCAAGGCTAAGCTTCAGAAACTGGTCGTGTGCTTCCGGGAAAATTTGTTCATCCATATTAATGTGATAAATACTACCGGGAAGAAATACTTAGAAATCACTTATTGAAAACTTTAGATGGTCCTCTCACATTTTCACTTGCGTAAAGAGCTTTACAATGTTGTCGTTTTACATATATTAATGCAGAATTTTTATATTTAACAAGAAATATCTCCTCCAACTGCATACTCATATGCTTTTCCCACTCTCCGTTATTGTTCGCCAGTCACTTTTTCTGGTTTATTAATGAGACCTCGCAATCGTTCGTGCTGGTTTGTCAATTATCAGTGCTGCATCTTAAACATCACTGAAAGAACTTTGCACCAAATTGTGTGATGTGCTTCTATGGGCGGGTGAAAAATTTATATACAAAATATTTTCGGATCCTTCCAATCCCTTACACAGCGATCTTTATGATTATCATTCTCATACTAGGACACTTTCTACCTTCCACTCCGTACCCTCTGGTATAAATATCTATAGGAACTCGTCTATTCTCTACCTAGATCGAATTCTCACCAATCGGAAAAGGGTTGTAACTGAATTTCTACACAATCTTCTGTGACTTTAAATGTCGTTTTCTTCGCTGGTTTTTTCCCACTTATTTTTCTGACTAGGTGACGAATAGGTCCTTTTTGACTGAAATTCGGATATCTGTGTAGCCAAAAGTCTAACACAGTACAGTGCAAGATTGCCGTTCTGATTACGTGAGCTTTTCTGGTTTAACTTGACAGTGTACAAATGCCATCAAATTTCCCGTGGGCCTCCTTTTAATTGCTTTGGTCTGATTTTTCTGAGTGACCAACTGGACTGCAGGTGCCGGTAGGGAGATTTGTGGCCACGTTGTGATTGTTTGTCAACAAAGCGACCTTTGTCTTGGTAAGCTCTTGATATAATCTTTGCCACTCATTTGGGCAGTCTCCGCGATCGGTTCGTACCAGAAAGCCAATCACCTTTTATATGCCCGTTGAAGTGGCTTTCAGGTCTGCAGCATGATACAGAGGTGTATGGAATGGTTTTCGTTGACAGAAACAGCTGTGAACATTCACATTCACAGTCCAGATAAAGACAAAACTGAATTCGCACTCTTAATTTCGAGAAATAATTTGACTCTAAGTGTTGATACTACAAATTAAGTTCATGGGAGTTTACAGACCCCTAGGATAGCAACAATCTCGGTCTCGGTCTATTACCTAGAAAGATTGGAAATTTAAGAGTTTCTGGATTATAAAGTGGGCGAAGAAGGCCTTAGGCAACAGAAGTTAAATTGAATTGGCATTGCAGCGTGGTGATCGAATAGGGGTGTTCATCCAGTCTTGTCACGTCTACATTTCTGGGAGGACATTCATTTGATGAGCTACTCATTTTTGATGTCGTTGAGCTGCTTTTGTTAGCAATAAGTGAAACTATCGAAGGCTTTGACAACTGCTCTTGCTCGATACTTAAAAGTGACAAGATGAATAAAGATTTTCGAACCAATTATACTTTTTCCGATCAAATGGGTTATAATTGATAGGGGTTAAAAAGAATGGATAATCTTAATTTATTTCTTCGCGTTTTAGGTCTTTCATGCAGTTGATTATCCTAATTAATAGACTGGTGCTTGAGTTATGTTACACCACCCTTAATGATGACGTTAAGAAGGTAAATATCACCGAGGTTTTTTGAATTCATTGTCAGGAAGAAACGGTAGAGATGTTCAAACTAATATTGCGGGCAACAAACGATTTATCCTTTCGGGGCGTCGTTTCTTCTCTTGTACAATCTGTCGACTTTCACATTTGGAATGCAGTTATTACAGGAAAGCAAAATTTATTTGAAAAGTTGTGGTGAAATGGTTAATTGACGGGATTATCCAGTAGCTACAAAGAACGCAGCTTCAATATTCATAGTTAAGAATGGTTTTTATTTATTTGAGCTCGATAGGGACCAGGCAGAGAACACCGTTAGTATGTTCGCCTACAAGAAAGAGGTTTGATGCTTGTCACTTTGCATAGGAAATTGTGATGTCTCATATGCAATAAGGAAGTCATAATACATGAAATTTTGTGTGAGGTGCTTTAATCTGTATTGGATGACAATTAACTGCATTCTAGATGCAAAGATGAATTTGCCAACCAGTAACATTTTTGATTCGAACATGTACAGCTCACAAATAACGATATTTGGCCAACTTAGTTTCATTAATTTTTGCGTATTTACCAACGGAAATAATGAGCAGGATGCCTCCCATTGCGGTGAATTTTCAAATGAGAGAGGACAAAGTTACTTCATTTATTTGTTTTTATTCATATTTTTATTCTACCACAAGGGAGTCATATTTTAGATCGAACAGTAAGATGCAAAAGACCATATCAGTAGACGTTTCTATCAATGCTTATCATGACTGAAAACGCTAACCTTGGGCATTCTACTCTGGTTTGTGTCCTCTGGTTAAAGCGATCGATCCAAAAGTTTGTTAGTAATTCTCTTTGATAGGGACTCTGGTTATTGAAAAAAAAGAAAATAATTGTTTCCATAGGTTCGACAAACGTTTACATTTGTCCTCCTACCTAAGCAGAATTATCGTGAGACGGAACGGCTACTCAGCCCGCCAACTACAAATTATGATTGCATTAAACACATAATGACGAAATGAATGGGGATAAATCCTGTACGCAAAAACGATGGATACAATGAACAGCTCTTTATGAAATTCTGATCGCTGAGCCTGCAGTTTAAATTGCAAATCGTTTACCAGCAATCGACATGACATCATCAGTGTGTGAACTGAGGATGCAGTCAAAAGTGAGTTGATTTCTTCAGCATACGATAGCGCGAGACACATGGCCGTATGTCGCCTTTTACACTACGTGCATTGGTTCACCAGTTCACATCCGCTGATGCAGCATTCCCATTTATACAACTAATGTTTGTTGTTCGGTACAGTTAACCGAATATTAACTATATTGTATCGATGACTTTTGATATCCAACAGTTTTCCGAGAGACCGACTAGCGCAATTAAGATTGACGAGACGGGGCATTGACAGATATTTGTCTCTTGTATTCAGAAGTTTGCAGACAAACCGGACGAGGTTCGATCGTATCGGTCTGTCACGTGTTTGTTTGCCCTCCCAAACATGGTCAGATTCGATGATTGAAAGCTACGCTAACGTTGGCCGTTGGCGGGTAAAATGTCTCTGATTTGTTTCAGACCGGACAAATGATGCTAAATGACAAGGACTGAGTACAAATGTTTCAGTCTGTGGCATCCGCTGAACACTGCGCGGTGGTCAAAAAGCAGTTAGATAAGGTAGATGTGGCAAGTGTAATGGGTGGACACAAAGTTATTTACCAATTTTGTCTTGCCATATCTTGTTTAAATTTATCAGCAATCTATCAGTGACATTTGGCATGGGTAAATTAGTCTTCAGAATGAAAACGGTGAAAAAGCCGAGGAAATTAGTCAGAATTCCGCGCCATGGTATGGAAAGACTGTGGTTGAGCCCATAGCACCAGAAGTAGTCTATCGTTGCCAGTTCCCTATCAGAATGTCAAGTCTTTTGGGAAACAGGATGAGAGCTGGCTGTGCTCAGACACTCCGATTAGCATTTACTTTTTGGCGTTGCTTGGATCAAGCTTCGAATAAAAGGTATAATTTAAACATAACCTGTCGCTTGTGTTGTCGACCTCCGTTTAGTTCTTCTGTTCAAAATCGAAAATTTCGTTTTGTGTTATTTTCAGCCTTTTAAACTTTTACTTGTGTTACATTGATTACATCGTTCCGCAGCCAAAACCGCAGTGATCTTGACAGTCATAGGTTGATTTTGGGAATTTTTGCGGATCTAAGTTATAAGACTCGAAAATTTGGATTGTCTTCAAAAATTCTTGATATTCTGTTCATGTTTTGTTTCTTTCACTTTCCTTGCTGAGTGATCACTCTCGTGACTAAACTTTTGTCCACAAACTTCGGGTCATTGGGTTGGCTATGCTTTTCGGGAGGCAGGAGCCTTGACCTTCGCTCTTATTGATGCTTATCAGTGGTGCATATTCGCCTTTGTGCCCAGGGTTGTAACACGGGCCTTCGTTCCCAAAAGGGTGTGTACTATCAATGCATCTGATGACCTGAAGTTAGTATACGAAAGATGCAACCCGATGGGCTGTCAGTTATGCAAAGTAACGTCAATTCCTTACACTAGCGGGAAGTAATTTTGATATATATATATGTATGTATGTATGTATGTATTTTTCTGTGTGGTGACCAAAGGAAGAAAAAGATGCCTCTCAAAGGGGGTCGCTGCCGTTGAAATTCTGCCAAATATGTAGGTCAGCGACTGTCACTGAAGTCAGATTCGTGACCTAAATTCACAAGCAGCACGATATTCGTCCTTAACCACCGCGACTGCTGGTTACGGTGCCGATACGAATCCCTCTTCCATAATACAACTATCATCAGCGCTGTTATTAACATTTTATCATTCACAATAGAAACCTCTCTCGTAACTTCCATTACCTCTTCGATTCCACCATCAATCCACTGCCTCATCACTTTCACGAATGTCCACTCTCGTCCCCACGTACCTATTGTCATCAAGAGTGATCTAATTTGAAGAACTTTTGTCTTCCTGATGTTCACCCTGTCCGTATTCATCACAGATTAAGTTTCATTTCAAGGCCTATCGAAAATCCGTTGTCCTTCTTTTAACAGCCCACGTTTTCTGGCACGAATCTTAACAATGTCGGAATTTACCAGTACTAGTGACATATGCGCTTTTGGATGCTTCTAAAACCAAAAGTTCGATTCTGCCTTTGATATTAGCTACATTTATTCTGTTAGCAGTTTGTTTTGCATCGTCTATCAACTAGGATTTTCGGCAAGTGGGTTTTCGCGGTTTTTAAAATAGCAAATAAAATGATTAATTCAGCTACGGAGGTTGAAGTTTTGTCTTTAAATGTTTGCTCGCAACCTCTTAACCTCTTTTGTATCGGGGAGTCAACGTCTCGGTCTAATTTTGTTACTTTAAATTTTACGTCATTCGCTGCGGTTCTCTCCTTGAAAATTTGGACGACTTTCTGCAGTCCATTTTCCGCACGTCACCCTGCACACTTTCGAGTTGTAACATTCACGAAGCTGATTGCTCTACGAGATCAGCCCGGTTTCTGCTAACACATTTGAGTGAAAAACTGGGTTGTTGCCAGTACGAGCTGTTTCAATCGGACTCTGATAATTACTAGTCATTATCCTGTCCAAATAAAAAATTGCAACCAATAAGCGAACGTAAAGGCTGTCAAATTTTTGCTACTTATCAGATTGCTCTTTTAACCAGGGCTTGTTTCTGTCCGACAAGGTGCATAGTGCATTGAGTTCTATGCATTGACGTTTACTTAAGGTCGTGAATATGATGCCAGAACTTCCATAACCTTTCTGTGCAATGTGGACTGAAGATCATGGAACTTGCATGCTCGGGTATGCGCAAATGATCGGCCGTATAATGTGGGTGCTGCATAGGTCGTCTTGCAAAATGCACACTGCATCCTACACTGATTTAACCTTCTCTATTCGACTGCAACAGGTCAAAAACAGAGTACAATGAAGATGCCAAGAAATCTTTATTCTTTTTCCGTCCGTCAGCGGCAAATGCTTTGTGAAGATAAAATTTAAACACTTGCAAACTTTGATAACTAGAGAAGCTTAATCAGAGGTACATCTGCAGTACGAGTTGATTTATTTCAAGAGATATTTATAGTTTTCATCGGTGAACAGAGTACTCAGTTGTGTTGTTCATCCTAGTGTAGTTTGGGAAAGTCAGACGAAAAGCAAATGATTGTTCCAATGGGATTGGAAACAAAAGCTCAAGCATGGGCAGAGTCAGTGCAATTAGGCGATAGAAGGAAATTCAATGAAATTATCTGCGGCTGCCTTCCATTGCACTTTGTTTCGTTTCTTTAAAGAATTTCCCGTCCTGATTTGGTTCTTCCGTAGGTATCCTTGGTTTTAGGGTGAACCATCCGCGACGGTCAGTGTTTGAGCAGGTAAGTCAGGAGACAGACATGGCAAGGGGAAATCTATTCCTACATTCCCTTGGCCCACGGACATGTAAGAGCAGACTTCTTGAATTAGTAAATTGTTATGACTTGTTATACTTGAAGTTTTGCGTGTGTGACCGATAAAAGTATACGAAATAAAATCCTTTTATAATGCTCGCTTTCCTATTTTTCAGCCTTTTTCCTTAGGGAAAAATTTTCACGATTTTACCAGTGGGAGTAAAGGGTCCCTGTTGTGAGATGCAAAGGAACACCTGACGATTACAACGATGTGATAAGCACCATGCCTAAGCGAACAGATTTATCCGTCTATCTTGAAAGAATGCGTGTAAACCTTACTTTTGTGACATAAGAACAAAAGCTTTGCAAACCAGTTGAACCGGTCTCAGAAAACCGACCAGCCAGACGTAAAAGGTCGAGATTGTTGACGAAAGTGAGGACAAAGAAAAGTGACTGAACTTAGTAATAAGTACCGAATGTTAAAATATTTTGGGTCCTTATAGCATATATTATTGATCCTCAGCAAACTACTGGGCAATACCGAACTGATTATTATGTTTCATGTGCAGATACTTAAAAAATATGATAGAATGAAATGAAATGAGCTCATGTCAACTAAGAGCTCGAAAGAAATAGCGGAGACAAATCGCTAAGCACATATCTGCTGATCTTCCAGGCCAAAATCGGCCACTGGTACAGGTGACGATTATCGTAACAGATACCTGGTAAATTAGTTTCGTCCCAAAAGGAACGACTTAGGTAAAACATCATCGAAACGTGCGCTCATGTAAGTAAATACAAGTATGTTCATAAATCAGCAAACAGCGAGCAGAAAACCAGATGAAAACTACCGTTTCGTTTTCTTCTATTTTTGATCAAGTGAGCACGTTTGGGAATTCTTCGGTGGAAATATTTTTATGAGGGGCACCCAGAATGAGCTGGGTTAATCAGTCTTCCCGCTAGTTATCACTCTGACTTATGGTATATCACAAAAATCGGATATTTTAAGTGTTTGAGTTTCCATGTTAGCTTATACCGACGAAGAACAGTTCGTTTTAACAGCAACTGGCGTTATTCGGGTTATCCAACTATACACGGACTTAGGCAAGGCATGAAAGAAAATAATAAAGGCAGCTCAAAGTGGGTAAGTTCGCAGTTATTCCCAATCATCAGTGCCTTGAGAAAGACTACCCACGGTAGTCGAAACGTTGACGCATTACATCTACCAACAACGCTGTTATTAACATTATATTTTTCACAATTAAAACCAATACATGGCGCATCGATTTTTCGATACACTCCTTACATCATTTGACCCATCAATTAAAGTATTTATTAAAACGCGAAATTCCACGGATCACAGAGTTTTCTAGACTTGAGGATATTTCTTGTAATCATGTTGCATTGAAAGTATTAGTGGTAAACGTGTTATTCTCAAATGGATTTGGCTATTTGGTCATCTGAGGGATAGTTGTAAATCTAATTATTTGAATAAACCTAAATTTGGTTAGGGATGATCAAATGAGAGAATGAACGAACCCGACGCAGTCAATATTCGTTCCAGCAGATGAGTGGGTGGCATTGACGGTATCCAGTGGTAGAATGTGGAGCTTTGCGGGGTGGACATAACCTCTTGGCTTACCCGTCCTATGTCCCTGAACAGGACTTGGGCGAAGAGCAAACAGTGTGGCGAACGGTAGTAGTAAATTGCCAAGCATCTTGCTTATCGAGTATTAGAATGCCGTTATATTCATATAAAAATAAGTTGATTTTCAAATGTTCCTTCATAATTTAAGGAACACAATGTATTTACAGAGTAAAGTGCTAAGACAATGTACTCAGTACAGCAAACAACCATTCCATATCTTAAAAATCAAACATCATTTTATGAGGGATAAACAGTTTGCCGCAAAATATCCACAGAAGCATTTTCTTTCGAAAAATGCAGATCTTGCTCTGGTAGCATTCCAGAATGCTGTATTGCCTCGATACCTTATCGACGTTTGCAATCGACTAAGTACTTCTTCAGTAATCTGAAGTAATGCTGACCTAAGGGCTGCACCCTTTGCGAGTATAAGTAGACATGCTGCCGTTTAGCGTCTGTACTGGAAGCATCGTTTGAGTGTGACGGTTGTACTGAAAACATCTGCTGTTACGGTATGGATAAAAGTTTGTGATTGCGGTTTTTACGAACAACAGAATTCGCAACAGCAAACCAAGTGACCAATCAATCCAATCTTTTCGTCACTACCTCCTGATCGTCACGTGTTTTTACAATGAACTGTACAAAGTCAGTATAAATGCGCCATCGTTAATTATGTGAGATTTCAAGTTCTGCACTCTGACCTCAAGCCGCATGCAGAAAAATAAAGTTGCGCAAATCTGATTACAACATCAGGCCAACAGGAAACATTGCTACGAAGAAGAAATGTTGCATAAGGCTGGAAAAGGTGAAGTGTGGTTCTATGTTGGATTCCGCATACGTGCTAACGTTCCCAGATGCCTTTAAATTATCGGCTGCACATTTAGTTCATGGATCATTTGTAGTCGTTGTCAGCAGTGAAGAAATAGAGAACTGAGTTAAGGAACCTATACCAAGCCCGTGAGCAAAAGACGTTAGCTGCAAAGCAGCACAGGAAAACGCACCTTGTGTAAACCGTTGGGAGTTGTTGATTGGCCTTCCAGTTCATGCATCTTTTGACTAATTACGAACAGAGGCCCATTTCCCCGAGAAGGATCAAGAAGTTCTGGTCACCAGGAAACTCGCTTCATATGTTCCTGATCACTTATAATATCTCGGTGGCTCACAAAGGCCTATGACATAGTTGAATAGCAGGGTGATACTAGCCAGGTTACAGAGTCGCTAATGGACTCTTGGGGTAATTCATGGAGAGAAGGCTTGTAAGGCGAAAAACGCACTTCCTCCTCACACTGCCGCACATTCGGTGAATATGATCTCTTCCTATTTGCTGCTGCCAACTAAGATGACCATCGTCCCTCCCATACGTAACCCCGGGGCTGAGCCGCGAGCATGGAGCGAAACAATTCACGTAAAATAAAGATACAGCAATTTTAGTTGGGATAAGTAGGAACAAACCATGTATGCAAACAGCGACTTCGTAATTTCTTATGATGGGTTAATCGTGGATCTCAAAGGAAGACGAATAATCAAAAGATAAAGAACAGGGAAATAGTAATATTTGGTTTGTCCATTTTCGAGAAACTGTTCATTCCTGTGAACGTGGATGTTAGCCATGCTTACCCATTAAACTACATAGTCTGACAACTGGGGGAGATCCGTGTAAATGAAATTCATATACAGTTCGGGAAAATTCTAACAGGCATTGAGTTGATCCAGTTACGTAAATCGCTTTGAAAATTAGCGATAGTGCCAAAAAAGGAATCAAAAGTGGATTTGATTTTTGGACATGGACTGGCTCACAAGCAAGCTCCGCAAATAAATTACACTGGGATCACATGTGCAGATTGGAATGCACGAGCACGCTCAAATCTACCTGACTGTAAGACTTTCGCAGTATTTCGCAGAGTGCCTCATTACGATGCCACCTCAGAATTCCAAGGATGTCCGATTACATCTACCGGAATTATATCGCGGAACAATCAGTTTGACGTTTCACTTAATTTATTCCAGACATTTTAACATCCTGAAATGCCAGCTTGGTAAATCGCCTTTTTGCTGTATTTGACAAATATTTATACAACTTATCGGAGCGGGGAACTAAATGAAACGCGTCAGGCCATCAATCTCCTTCAATGGTGCATAAAAAAAGCTTGCTATTTAGAAATCGCAACTCAAGAATGGGACAATAGTGAAGAAGGTTAGTAGTGGGACAGCCATAAGGCTAATTCAGTATGACAAAATGCACTTTCCGTTTTGATTCGATACATACGTCGCAAATATTCATTTGATTTTCATTGCAGGTGTATTAGTTAACGGTAATTACACGTTTGACGTAACAAAAATGCATGTTTTTTCGGTAATAGTTATCGGTTGGCGAGACAGGAAAAGATTCATAATCGATAATGGCAGGAATCAGCGAGGCTTAATTAGCCAGACGAACTCAAAAGCGGGTTGGGGGCACAAATGGATTGTGGCAATGTGGAATGTAACAGTGGCTTACCGTTCTGTTTCCTTAGATAATAGAACATATGAAGTAAATTATTAGCTTTGATAACCGCTTAACTGTCGAAAACTTTAAGAGAACTGAAAGCGTGAATTTAGGACTTTATTGACTCGGAATGCAGTGGTGTGAAGCTGAATTCTCCAGAGCGCGTAGAGGATTTGACTTCATCATAAGACATCCTGTAAGTCGTTTGGGGCGCGGTGCTTTTGTAAATGAATGCCTGAGGAATGAATTTTCGGTCTTAGTTAGTCGAGTCACATATAACTTTTGGAAGTTACTTTGGAGAATCCCAACCTTGTCTGCGGAGTCTTTCTCGCATTTTTCTCTCCTCACTCCCATCATTAATGATTTAATAAAATACATTATTCTCAGGAAATGGGTATCAGTTAAGTGAATGTTGCTAATTGACGACGGTGACCAGCTGTGGGCAGGTTCGAAATAACAACCTTTAGAAGATCAAGATATTAGTTGTTTGATAGACGTCAGTCCAGTTCATGTGTACGTGAAATCCAATTAATGCATCAAACTAAAGTCCTCAACAGACATGCGAAAACTTAATGAGGTATCTTCCCAGCAGTGGACGCGATGAACAAATTCAGACTGCGGTATTACTCTTTTCTTTACAATGTACTAACCAATGCTAAAAGCATGAAGTGTTCGATTTATTTTGGGGATGAAAGCTGTGACATACGTAGTTATAAAACACGCCAAAAACGATAGTTTGTGAACCTCAGCGGTAGTGAATAAAGGGGTGAATAAGGGCTATTTTCCTGAAAAGAATTAGCATATGTCTGTTTAACGACCCCGAGAGTACCTTGCAAATTAAATCTTGTGGGCAGGTTTTATTGATTAGAACAGAACACACGCAGCGGAATAAAAACATGCCACCGAAATGTGATTTCTTGAGTCATTCTGCTGGTCCCCTAATGAGCACACTTTTACGGCTATAATGGTCATGCTTATTTATAAGAAAATAACCACTAGGCATTGGTCATCTGCACAAGGTTGGGGTGGTTTTACAGAGAGTTGGTTTTACTAGGTAGCTTCCAAACCTGGGATCTGGAGATCAGTTGATGACCACGGGACCGCAGTCAGAAGTTGGAACAGCCTAAGATAGTTTTGAACACAATTAAGTATCGGAGTGTTCTGCAGTTATTTATTGTTCGTTACTCTCGCCAGCGACATGGGCTTATTCTATAAGGAAACATGAACATATTACCCGATTTAGTCAAATAAAAAATTAAAGTCTGCATAGAATTTCTTACTTGCGCTTTAAAAGCACAAAACGCTTTAACTCATTACGTTTATCAACACTCCAGTCTTGTTCCGAGTACTTTCCTGAGCTTTGATCGATGCATGCAAACAGTGCACCCAGAACAGTGAATCTTGAAATCAGTATGCGATATTTCTTTGAGAGGGAGCTATAAGATGCGCGGCACTGACACAATAACAGGGAAACACTAAGCGATGGACATTCATACTGGTTGCTAACTTCGGTAATTAAGAAGACGTTTTCGAAAAAACTGGAATTTTAATTAACATGACGGAAGCGGTTGCTGTCCTTGTTAGTTGCTCGGTATCGGTAAAGGCTAGGCAAATTTTTCTCCACTGTTTAATCCTATATAAATTTCGAACCGAAAGGGATCCATAGTGTTAGTAAAACGGCCTATCGTCTTCCCAACCAAGTGGTTTCTTCGTGCTACCAAAGTTGTTTTGTTGTTTGCAGACTGACGAGCACCAAGCGAAGACCCACTACAATGGTATTTCAATCTACATTTTGTCAAACTGCGGGGTTTGGAGACTTCATTTACCACGCATAAACCTCAGGTCGTGGACCAACCTTACTCTAGGGAATCTCTGTCATCGTCAATGGTGCATGACCGTCATCAAACCCGGGCTTTACAACTGGAACGGGTGTGCGTTACCAACAAGCCACCAACTCCTGAATAGGGGTAATCAGGATTAGCCAGTTAAGTTCGTCCGGTGTCATCCTCACTGATGGCCAGCAGATCTCAACAATCTCGAAGCGAGAGTCGGTATATGTCCCGTTAACTTCACTTGAACCTCGCTGGCCAAGTCAGGTCTTCAGGTGATGGGTTCATGTCCGCACTGGCCTGCTTCGCGTTTGGTATTTCTGTTTGGGGCTCATAGTTACTTGCGAGCAGTGTATGGGATTGGTGTGTTGTTTACTTGGAACGTATGCTTCACTGATGAACTCGAGTAAGAGCAGAATTGGAATCTGGTGCATTTTTGGTGTAAGGCTGATGATTTTAGGTTCGCACTTAGGAAGTGGAGTCTAAAGGGCATTCAACCAAGCAAACAAAACCCCAACCCGGTACACTACTCGCAAGTAATTCTGAGGTCTATATAGTAATGCCGTTTTAGGCAAGCAGACGCCCCATTTTAGTACGAGTAATCTGTTGAAAGTAGGTGATATGGAAATATTATACAAAACCTACTCGAAGTATAGGACCGCTTTTGTGATCGCAGTCACAAATCAGATAGGCTTATTTGGCACTTATCCTGTCTGTCTTGTGGGTATCGGTTTCATCTGATTTCAACCTTCGATCATGAATTCCTGTTCCCGTGGATTCTATAACTGAGTAACGAAGAACCACATGTTATCAACCTTTTGGAGTCCTCTGCACACAGTTTATTAGCTTTTGGTAATCTCTTAAACGACAGCGAATGGCCTCGGGATCGATAGATGCCCGTAATCGCAAGCAGTCGTTTTGTGCACGTGTGTGGATTTGACGCAATTCGAATTTCCCACCTATGACAACACGTTATTAGCCTTCACCTTCACGGTCAGCCAGTTAAGCGACTAGGAATTAACAAACGGTAACAGAGCACTGATTAGAGTTGAAATAACTCAAGCACATTGATTGAAATTGGGCCTATTGACGAAATTCAAATTAGCATAGTTCGAATGAAATTGGGTTTCTTAATACACAAGCGTTTTTACGTAGATCGCCCAAATACTTCCGTTTTTTTACGATCCAGGGACACCTACGTACAACAGTCCATGACAGTGAAAACATTCTCGCAAGCGGTAGGCAAGCGCTGCTAACAAACCGGAAGACCTATAGTCCTGAATGTTGTCCATCATGCGCCAGCCAGCCGTTCAAGAGAAGAACATGAATGAACCCTCGCTCCAATTATCCTGACTGATCGCATAAGAACATTCGAGAGGAAAATTGCGATAGTCCTCGCAGCAGATTCGGAATCAGCTGCGCCAACGCAAACACTGACGCACCAGATTTTGCCGAAATATAATGCGCTTTGTACCGAAGCTCTGATCCGTGAACAACACGAAAAGAATACCTGTTCACCTCTGCCCTCGTGATTACTGAATTACGCTGTCATCGCACTTTTAGAAGCGTTGTTCATATTCTTACAAATCAAGCACTGTTTCAAAGTGTGGACATCTTCTTGGCCTGTAAAACTAAATGTATATATGTACATATGTTTGTGCAAATATCTGGTAGTACAGGCCTCTCCATGTAGTGCCGATTTATAACACTATCTGTAACTTTACGGATTGCCAGAATTTTCCGTATCACCTCCAGAAAGTGATTGAGATACTGAAATAATAATGAGGCAGTGTTTACTTAAAATTTTATTTAAGCGTCTCTAACGTGCAAAATGTTCTTCTAAAATCAGACAATTAGTACGTTAAGGTCTGTGTCGGAAGTCAAGATGAGGTTTCCTCTCCTGCCTGTGTAAGAAAGCCTGCCGAAGAATGAGAAGATTCTTCGTTCAGTCAGACGCAAACAAAAATATCAGAACAGAATTAGAAAAGAGTTAGAACCAGTGGCTTATAAACTGTCTCAGTATTGGAAGATATATGCTCAATTTAACATAAATGTTCAGGCACCTGCAATTCACATTCACTGATCACAGTCAGTGATCCAACTGTCCAGAAAAGTGCCAGATTTTGCACACTAGCAACACTGCCTGGTGCAGTGCTATTTTGTCACTCGCGAATGCAAAACTAAAGGCCAATTCTGAAGTTTTGATCAGCTCTTGATTGACGGGTGATAATTTGACAGTCAAGACATTTCAAGTCACCTGTAAAGCATGGGTACTGTTTGTCTGCAAATCGATTATTAGACTTTAACCGTGGCAATTGCCCTTTAAGAAAAGCATCTTTGGGGATTTGGCTAAACTGAGTTTTGGCAGGCAGGCTTTGGGCTTGAATCATTAGAATTCAAGGTGAACGTTCCGGTATATAAACTCATTACCAATGTCGCATTTTGCCATATCCCAATTGAATTGTCCCAGTTAGCGGGGCTCAGAATGTGTACGATAATCTTAGATCATTATTCCAGCTGTAATAGTCCATTTTCGCCAACCACTCGAAACTAAGATCTACCGTGACACCATTTGTTAGAATCAAAAAAGCCAAAATGTTAACTTTAAAGTGTGCATTTTGGCATGTTGCGATCAGCAGTAAAAAACGGGGGGCCTTTGGACATTTGACACTGTGTGATGTTAATGGCTTGCTTCAGCATAAAAATTGTTTATTGGAATTGCAATGAAACACAGGCGGTTTAAAGTAAACAGACATTTTTTGTCCAAAATTTCTATCGAACTTCGGTGATTTGTATCTTTTGTACGAAATCTGTCATCCTTCAGTTTTTGTAAGAAACTAAGCAAATAATATCAGATTTGCCACTCACTCCACCATGGTAATAGTATTTTGCACGAGAACATTTTTTCGACGGAGGCTTCACCGCGCTGATTGTGTTTGCATTGGCCAATAATTAGGAGGGAACCTCTCGTTTGAGCCGAACAAGTGTTGTATGCATCCCGGCTGGTGACTGGCAGGCGGTCAGATATCTATAAAATAACGGTAAATCAGTCAAACAGCAGAGACCCGGTGCTTGAAGTAACGTGTTTCGGGTTGGTAAAAATCTGGAAGATCTGCAAACTTCAGCTGGGAGGTGGGGGAGAATGAATATTTAGATTGACAGCGCACACGAGCAGTCGAAATGCATATAATTAGTCCCACTGGTTTGACATGTATTTGTCGTTCGCTTGAATAAGTCACAGTGAAGTGAATGGGTACTTCCAAGCAAGCTCCTTGGAATCGTGCTTCTGACAAGAGTTGGAGTTTTTTGTCTTGAAACGCCGTATGTCATAAATGAATATAATACGATGTACTTAGAGAGATCGTGAGAAAATTTCGGAATCTTTCACGAGAAAATCTGGAGAAAAAAGAGGACTCCCAATGGTAGGTGGAGCGGGGAGCAGCCTAGAACACAAACACTTGGTTACGTAGGGCAGAGGACCAGAATATTTGTACGCCATGTGCAGAAGGTGTTTTCTTCCCCTTGTTGTTCCACTATTATTCTAATCGTTTCACAATAAATTTTGTGTCATACTTGGTGGGCAAACGGATGAAACCATGTCTCCATAATTGGCCGACAAACAAGAGCGAATTTTGAGGTTCTTCAGGTTTTTGGCATAGAATGAGACAAGTAAACACATTAGAACTTGCAGACCGACGTTGCGACTTGAGGGGAGTCCGTTGAACGTGACATGTAATGCCAGAAAGTGAGCACCATGGGTTTAGCAAAACTATCCATACCGCTAAGTGCAACATCTGCATATTTCGTAAGCAACACGGCAGTAAATCTATGAATGTTACAGAGCCTTGCAAAATACTGATAGTAGCTTATGTGAGAGACCAAGGGTGCATTGTTCACTTACATTCAAAAGTGATCAGTCAGTGAAACCACAGTGTATGATCCAATACCACTGGCAACAAAGAAAACGAGAAGACTCATCCTTCTACGGGCACAGTTAAATGCATCATTATGATAACTTTATTCGTGATAACTAATGAAAAGGGAAAACACGTTAGACTAGCTGGAATGTGTAACAAGACGAAATCAGTGATAGGCAGAACAACTGTGGTCAGCTGAACTGAGCTCACCAAGCATCTGTTGCATGTAGACCGCTGAGGTAATTCCAAAAATTTGACTATTTTGGCAAATGTTAAGCACAAAATGAAAAAAACAATCGTTAAACAAATGTCGTTACCCAAAATCTATTCAAAAATCGGTATCGAACAATGTCAGAGGCCGATAAACTATGCGAAAAACGAAAAAAGTCCAAGAGATGCAATTTTTCATTGTTTTGTTACTCAAAAGTGACCATGCATTTAAGCAAATTTCTAAAGGTCCTAAGTGGGTCAACCTTATAAAAGAGTGTTGAGGAGCGCTTCGTCTAAGAGTTTAAGTTGGTCATTTTCAAACACGACGTCACCAAGTTACTGGAATGTGGACTGGCATATTTGATGAAATACTCAGAATGACGGATAATCAACACGCTAAAGGGAAACCCGGTTAATAGATTGTTCATCATGGCACTGGTAACAAGCAGTCTACTCCACAACGACGTGTTTCAAAATAGCCAGTTAGCGGAACTTTGCCCGAGAACGGGATTCCGCTTGTGACTGGCGCATGCACCGACTAATTTGGCTAGCATGACCAAATCCATCAGTTAATTACCGAACACATCATGACATTTACATTCCCCTCCTTCTGAGAGAGACAGGTGGGGGGAACTTATGGTGTTAGGTGGTCCACAAAATTTGATGTGCTGCTTGATTGGTGAGGTGTAGAAATGATTTACAACGGGGAATTTTTGTCGCAATGTTTTGCGCGCATGTTTAGTGAGACTATGCGAAACGCGTTTTTCGTCTCCTTAATAATGGGTGGGGAAACAGAACTTTACAAGTGTCGGAAGTATGTAGTGAGACTGCCAGAAAACAGTCTAAATAATTGGTTTCTTAACCCGTAAACAGGAATAACTTCCTTTGGGTCACCAAAGATTTTATTGCATGCAGATATTTATCCGTGGAAAACTTGATCAAACAGTAACTTTTGTGGGCTAGAATTGTACTGGGTTGTTGAAAATAAAATCCGGACAATAAATTCGGACGTCTAAAGCTTGAGTGGGGATTTCGGGTGTTTTGCGGGCTGAAAGTGTAAAATTAGTCCGTTGCAGGCTGCCACTTAGATGGCTGACATAATTCTTCAAATTTTTTCATTGATTTGGGGACACGATGTACATTGATACAACCGTCCGCCCATTGGGTCATCGAGAGTCCTAATTGATTGCCAAGTCGTTCAAGTTAATAACTCTCGACAGAAGTTCCAAAATCCCGATGTTCAAGGAGGTTATGTTTACCCGAATGGATAATCAAACCGGCGCCGGTTTGACTATGCATTTTTAAGATGCCTATGCTGGCAAACATGAAGAAGTCGGCTGTCGCAGTCCTGCTTACATTCTGACCGATGTACCAGACGTGTTCCTCTTGACATCGTAGTGAGGAGCTATTAGCAGTCTGAACGAACGGCCAAAAATGACTTTGATCAGATGTGATCAAGCCAATAGCGCCGCAACGCATGACATGCCTATCAGGATTTCGAACCCTGACACCATCTACCACTACCTTATTCGGTGACCTTCAAGCGATTTCCCTCCCGTTCTAGAAACAATGCACAGCTGCTGGATATTAAACAGAAATTAAAATAGTTGATAACGCAATTTTTGTTTATTATTTCTGCTAGCGACTTGTTAAAATTTGCTAGGTCTGAAGCATTTGTGAAAATGCACGAGGCTTTTACGGTTCATCTCTCATCAAAATTACGGTGAAAATCTTGCTGGATATTGAAAGTTCTGTGGCTGGAATCGAATTACTCTGGTTACTGGCGAAATTGAAATTGTCGTAAAGATGTTTTCTGTTCAGGAACATATATATGCACCACACGGATGCCTCTGAAGTGGTTAGATTAGTCCAAAGACTTATGTAGGCTGCTAATTTTGGAACACTTGGCACGTTGATGTCTTCAATCGAATGATTTGTAGTTCAACAGAAAATAGACAACTGTGCAACTCAAACACGTTGGAGGACCAGCCAAATTATGTTAACAGGAAAATCCAAAAATTTCGCTCGTTACTCGTGATTTATCTAAGAACCCATCAACACATTCCTGGAGTGACTATCGCGGTTACGCTAATTATTCATCCTTGGGACACTCTTCATGCTGTAAGTTGCAAGGAAGACAACAATCGAAAAATTGCCGCGAACTGTCTATCAAACGAGTTTTCATAAGCATACCTGTGCAAAAAACTTTAGATTCATTTATGTACTTGCGGTTTCCTCCGTGTTCGGGTCGAAAGGGGGAAAAAATGGCGATCTGTCGCCTACCAAAAGGTACGGAATGAGATGCACAGACTTGGTGGTGAAAGTGGGTTGTAAGATTCTGTTAAGTTTTATCCCCATTTTAAGGCAAAACAAGAACATAAATGTTTGAGTATCTCGTGGTTAAAGATGAACTGGGTAGCATTCGCACATATTGCAAATGGTGCAGGTGAAATTCTAACCACGGAAATAGTTGTAATGTATACAATTTTTGGATTGATCGAATATGGGAATACCATGGGGAAATACCTTGTGGGAATTAGTAAGCTACAGAAGTAGGAGCATTCTTCTAGAATTAAAAAGTCCATTTATTCGGACAGAATGTTCTCACGTATTATAATTTTTGTGTATGAAATAACAGACATCTGCCTCTATGGTCAAGACATTGATAGAAATACCAGTAACCGCATCCTTGAAGCAGTCAGTCTAGCATGCCCACGGTGAGTACGTATTGAGCTGCACGCGACTGCTAATGCGTCATGAAACTGTGGGATTGTACTCACTCCTGAGCAGGCCAGTCAACTGCGACATCGTTTTCCAGTTTTCTGACTGCTCATCCAGCTTGGTTCAATTCTTAGCAGTCATGCGATGAGTGGATTTGTTGTGCTGATAAAGGCTTGGACAATTCGGTTTAGCAACTAAAAGGCAGAAGATTCTATTCACCTATTCATGCGGTTGAACGCAAATAACACATTAAACTAAAACGAACAACGGAAAATTCAATCAGAAAATCAGTGGCCCTTCCAGCTTCCTCGGCACCATCGAAGTCGTCGTGTTCACCAAGGGCGAAAAGTTCCGTACGTTTTATACTGGAAATTTTAGTGCAAAGTCCTTACTTTGTCTCGGATTCACACTGCATGTTGGTAAGGGATGCAGCCCCCTTGACTGAATCTGCACTATCGGCTACGATGAACTGAGGCTTCGGTGCAAAATTGCCTATTGAAGCCAACACATTGGGTAATTTGGAATCCGTCACATCTCGACCCAACCTCTCGTTACAAAACACTGATAAAATGCGACGGAAATTGTTTCGACCTGAAAAGGAGGTACAAAATGCACGGGCTGGAGCAGATGTCCAGAATATCTGATTAATTAGTTATATTTTATGGTAAAATACTGAAGCATTTTACGCTTTCTTGTCTAGCGGTATCGTCCCTATTTGTGGTGCTAAACGAATTTAACAATTACCAATGTCCTCTGGTCAAATCTTCAGACTAGACTTGCTAGGGTCATTTCGAAGCTTCCTTGGTTAACAAATCTCCACAGGCACAACCATTCTAAGTTGAATGGGACGTCATAGTAACGAGTGGTTGATGAACAACGATCAAACGGTATGTTTGTTTCGAGAAAGTCCTTTATTTAGGAACACATACTTTATTTACGTTTATTAAAACAAATGCATAAAACGATAGAAGTTTTCGAAAAATAATAATGCAGGAATGAAATAAAAAGAAGATATGAACCTGGATTAATTTTAGTTGTCTGGTTTTGTGGAATACGATGAAACAGTTTTGTGATTTGTAGGTGCAGATGGACATAGCAAATTACTGTCTGCTTCTAATCCCAGACACCAGAAAGACTCGGTTAGTCGAGTGAATAGAAAAACTAAAATGTTTTGTTTCGTAAGGACCAGGAATAGGTGGACAATGCACTTCGTGCACTTTCGGGAATTGCGAAAAACGAAACAATCCGCCTATAGAACTCGTGATATTTACAGGCGAATTACTGGGAGCAACCCCTAAGCGCCGATCCTGTCATCTCTACTGTTGGTGGAAAGCCCGCGATCTAGACGCCAAGCTCAGCAATCATAAAACTAGAAATTTTCAGTCTGCGGTACGAACAAATTACCATTCGGAATTATCGAAAATACCTACAGGCAAGCAATAGTTAAGAGCAGCGTCGCCTGTTTCAGATAGGTATAAAGAAGTGGATGTCCCAGGGAAGCCGGATTTAAGATCATTGAGGAAAATAAGGTATCGGAAGGAAGTCATGAGCTACCCGATCGGCCCTACAAAACATACTGAAAAGTAGCAAGGTGAGAATAGAAAGTAGTTTTCGACTTTGAGCATTTATGCCAAACTAGGGCGTTTCATCACGGTTATAGAACGTAAGTGCTGAGTGAGCGATATGAGCAGTGCGTTCAGACCAACGTACAACATTAGAAGAAGGTTATCAAGAACGATTAGGCAGTCTTTGGGGTTATGCATTAGTCAGCTAGCTTCTCCGTTACTCGACCAGAACAGAAAGCTTTACGTGACAGAGCAATATCTCTTAGGCGATAGAAAAACCAGAATACCTAAGCCATTCGCGAATATTCGCGGTATTCATGCCGCACTACTCTCGATACACTTGCAAATGTTGACTGTGCATATATGCCATGTATTCATCACTTGAAGAAGAGCCAAATTGGAAATCATATTGATGTATCAGAGAATAGGTCTGGTACATTCGGTGTGTAATTAATCATTCCACTCCTATGTTTTGTGAGTTCTATTTACTATTATACTTTGTTAGGGAAATAGATGCAATAGAGGCTATTTACCACAATATTTTATTTGTGATTTAGAAAAGCTTTTGAGCGCGATATGGCAAACAAGTTCAATGGTTTCGTATACCTTGAAATCCGGGGACAGAAAAATAAGCGTTAACACATTAAACCAACAAGAAGGACGCACTCAAAATTTGGCTTTTTATTCCCTAGTCAGCCTTTGTAATATCACCTGCACAAAAAGGGCGCTCGCTCTCGGATATTTACTTTGGAATTATTGCGCAGAGTGACGAACTTCGCGAACTGCTTGATCTCGGACAGCTTATTTTGTTTGCTTTAATTAGAGACCAAGTCTAGTGTGAAAGCTCCCATAAATTTTCCTTGTTACACCAAAACGAAGAGCAAATAGTAATTGGGATGCGGTTGTTTAGTCCTGTCCTATTAAAGAACTGATAAATACTATTGGAAATTTTAAATACTTTGTTTCGAACAGACGAATTCTTTGATAACAGCAAACAATCAAAGAATGTTCACGTTCTCAATATTTCTGATAAACAGAGACAACAACCTGGTCTTTCGAAGCCTTTAAGCTCTCCGGATCAATTCGCCTAGTCTACCAACGTACGGTCGCTTGCCGGGGTCACTAAGGAGGGTGAATTTTGTCTTTTTACGTGAAACAACGTAACGACGGTTGGTGGGATACTGAGGCCTAATCAGTCAGATTAAGGCTTAAATTATGACTAGTGCGACCTAGTTCGCATTTTGCAGATATGTTCCGGCAACTCGTTCAAAAATTAACGACGCTTTTGCCTCTTTTATAGAAGTCAGTTTTCCAATCAGTTTTGATAACTGACGCCGAATAACAATAGAAGGGAAAGATACGGTTTTTGTTTTTAGTGTGATTTTACTAGATTTATTTTATCTTGAGAAGTTTGAGGTAAGCATGGACTAATAAGCCAGTGAAGGTGAATAACATGAGCTAAATTTTCGGGTTTGTCACTTCCGGGTTGTTGTTTGCTTTTTGGCAGCCAGGCGAATATTTATTGCTTGTCAAGTAGCGAATACAAGGTTTTTCTTACTATCACCAGTAACCAAATTACGATCGGTCCCAGTTGTATAAATTCTGGTAAAACACGTCCCTTTTCACTTGATGATCGAACGCTGACGAGTTGATAGGCTGTTTATCGTGGAAAGGGGTAAAAATGCTCCTGCTGGTTTCTGGTGACACTAGAACATCTGTTCCTAAGGCGAAAATCACGAGGCTGCGCACATGTTCCTTTTTATTGGCGAGGTGTGTTTGCTCATGAGAAAGGTTTCTTGATTAAAACAACCGCAGATTATTTACCAGAATGATATCTTCGTTTGGAATGACTGACGGTTGTTTGATAGTATTTTCTAGTGAAAACACTTTGTTTGGATTCTCTCACTCCCTCTCGAGAAATCGTCAGTGGTATGGCAACAATGCTTTTACGATTTAGGCTAATAATCATCTGTCCATGATGCAACAAGTATTCAATGTCTGAAATCTAGATCATCGTTAAAGTAGACGAGGAAAGTTTTATTCTGTCGTTCAAGTACTTCACGCGAAATGCACGTTCAACTTTGTATATTTGTGATACACACTTCGAAAACGGGCGGAATATATCTGGGAATTCTCACAAATGACATAAGCACTGAATCGACCTAAGTGCACTAGACAAATGTTTTTTTAACTCTTAAATCAATGTGAAGAAAAGCAAAATGCTTGAGCCACACTCGTTGATGAATGTTATTGCAAATTGTGTTTGAAAAGATAACAAAATCCTACCCTTGAGCGCATGATCAGGAAATCAGCTCGTTGGAAGACAACATGAAGTGATGACTGGCGAAATCAAAATCTGTCGTGCATTTCAGTGATTCTCCCAGTTGCATTTTTACGGTGAAATGACAAACAGGAAATCTGCAAAAAAATGCGCAATAATTTCCAAATTTAAATGCTTTTTTTGATTAGTTCACATTGATATATCGCTCAAAAAGATTGATGATAACTAGTCCAGCAAGGTGGATCTGACTAGAAAGAATATGAAGAGTATTTGAAAATGTTTTGTACAAAACGCCAAAATGCTAATGATACGCAAGTGACGGCCTAGAAAAATTAGGATGCTTTTTTTCCGAATCGAAACCACCCAACCTCTGGGTGGGCCAAATCCACCTTCATTCTGTCAACTATCAATAACGTTCGGGGTTGGCACGCTTTGAGTTGGTTCACTTCAGTACTGACAGTGGAAGTGGAGTGTTTCACATTTCTGCAGATTTCGAATAGAGCTTACCTCGCCGTATTTTATCCCAACTAATCGACTGAGTTTCGACTGAAGTAAACCTAACCGGTACAGTCTACTTAAACAGCGAAGGTATTTGAATAACTTTTCATACTGTTGATGGATGTGGATGAGTTAGGAGTAGAACCGTCCAAACATAGCATCCTGTTTATCTAGTTCATCAGGACAAAAAAGAAAAATAATGCCAGATGTGAACATCTTGTACTGATGTTCACGGTCGCACACGAAACCCCTCTGACAGATGGGACATCTCCGCGATCCGTCTATAGGAAAGCAAGTTGGGGCCGTCAATACGAGAACTTTGCGAGCTTCGCTGCAATAACCAATAACCTGCACATGTTTAGTGAGAACAATCTTCTTCCCTACCAAAATACCTGCTTTCCCGATGTGCTGATAACAAGAGCAACATTCATTTGGGAGTCATTGACAGCCACAACCGAAATGGATCCAGAACCAATCCGGTACAGGGAGCCCCTAGGTGACTGGTTTGCCTTTGACTAGCCCATAAGAGCAACGACGTGTAGAAAATTAGTCATAGACTCACATCAGCCGTAAACCGAATTTTTCAGTGGCTGAAGTTCAAATTTCACGCTATTCTGGGATGTTGAACTTGGCCAGACGTAAAAGTCATCGGCTGACTAATTCTGCCTCAAATACCATTCATCAGTTCACATGCTGTTGCGGTGACACAAGTCGGTGGAACCAGCCGAAAACCTTTACACCAGATATATGAATACGTTCCGAAGTGGTGCAAGATTATTTTGATACACACCAAAGACTGCATCCAGGTCTATCGGTTGCCAGGCCCATTTTTGAGAGCAATTACAAACGTGACCCAGTGTTGTCTTCTAAGACGCTATTACGTAACGAAAAATCGAAACAGCTAGCGATGAATAGAGCACTGTTCGTCAGGTCACGTAATCCACTTTAATGCGCGTAAAACCTATCGAAGAAGCAAACTGATTTCCAATGGAGCTGACCCCGGGTTTAGTGCCTTTTCCGAACATTCTTCCCACAATTTTTGTTGATCGAATTATTTTTTAATAAGAATACATAATAAATGTCAGACGATTTCACATGTTGAGTGACAATAGTAATAGGAAACCTTAACATCTGTCAGCCTCTGTTTTCTTTCTGTCTCGAATAACAATTTGACTATTCGCCCTCTAGGCTAATTTTTTGATGCACGCAACCAAAGAAAATTCGCCGCTACACTGTTAGATTCAGCACTATTTTACTAGGCTAGTCTAGGCAAAGTACTGTTAGATTTCGCCAAAATTAAAAAAATCAGATTGGAGGATGTTGGTCAGTATCAGGTGAATGTGAAATTCGAATTTGCCGTCAATATCTAGGCAGCTGTCAAGCAAAACACAATAGCAGTCTGGCCAAGTCAACATATCCGGCATGCTGTATTGATTGTCCAGACGAACGACTTGGAGGGTAGCAGGTGCTCGTAATTCAGCCAAATTCATTAAGGTACGACTAGCTTTTCTTGTTCGTCAATGGTGATTCAAAAACGCGCAGTTAATTCCAAATTGCGTGCTACGGTGAACTTTGGTTAGACGTTCCGTGACACTTTCAAGACCGTAGCCCGGTAACAAACGGGTAACCTTGACTTTCGACTTCCCTAACCACTATTTGTCTGTGAAATTCTGGATGGTGTGAGTGATAAAACAACGGAGTTTTCCTGATTCTCAGAAATAAGACAATATAAGGCATTATTAGCCTGAATACTTTGCTTTAGTGCTTACTGGGTGAAAAATCTTTGAAAGTGCAAATTATACTGGAGTTGCCGGAACGTGGTTGGAATAGGATGCATACAACTTGCTTCCCCGAATCAATCAGTACAACAGCAAAGAAGACAAATTTGGCCAGAAGAATATTCAGTAAATAAGTAGACGCTTTATCTTTCCAAAACACTGACCTTCTTATAAATGGTGTAGCAAAATATGACATTGCTTAGGAGAATTTTCCGAACACGGTAGGCCTAACATGCTTAGGCCACTAGTCACATACAGGCATGAAGCCGGCAGTCAGGAGTGATTTCAGAAAAATTGATGGTTCAAAAGCGACTCGGTCCGCATTGCAGGTTCAGTGGATACTAACTTAGCAAAATCAAACAATGAAGACCTGCCAATTGATCGCAAATGATGATGAAATGGTAGTAGGTTTGGGAATTTTCACCGAGTTATGGATTAAAAATGCTTGTCAGCATCCACTGAAATGATGTTGTCAATTCTACTCAGAATTTTGACATTCACATTTGGACAAAAAACGTTTACTATATTTTTGAACTACAACTGCCTTGTCCCTCTGCTCACTAATATGCCCAAACCCAAAGAGGCCTTAAGCGGTTCACCACGTCGAGTCTCAGGACTGGGGTTATCGCAAATCAGATGAATAACCATTTTCGTTCACCTGGGCACACCTAACCACAGAACATGTGCCAAGCTATACCTGCCCCTTACTGACACTCGTAGTTTGAATTAGAATGCTGCACCACGCTATAGCCCTCAGTTCCTTGTTGTCTGTTTTGACAGAAACTCAAACTTCTCCCTCATCAAACACAACCGCCTTCCGCCTTCCCAAATCATTCCTCCCTCTTCTTTAGGGCCAGAGTCCTCGCCTATA
Source organism: Fasciolopsis buskii (assembly GCA_008360955.1). NCBI lineage: Eukaryota > Metazoa > Platyhelminthes > Trematoda > Plagiorchiida > Fasciolidae > Fasciolopsis > Fasciolopsis buskii. Next base: position 334,006 of record LUCM01004270.1, on the reverse strand, counting down.
TCGGCTAGTCTGCGCCTCTTCTCGACATTCGCAGGTTAACTGTTCCAACCGAGACTTCCAGACTATGTGATCGTAGATGCGATTTAGTTCTTTTAATCATTATTTTTATACTGTTTGCCGCCCCAGTATCAGCAGCACCTGATTGAATTATTTTTCAAACATTAACACATCGACTTAAACAGACTTCAGCTTCCAAAGTACCAGTCTTAGCGATTTCAAAGTCTACCAAATGACTGGCTACTATATTCCTCGGACAGTCCGACTGTGGAACGTAAAGCCAAAGTATTCGTTATGATCAGTCACACATACCGGCTGATTGATCGCCCTACACGCATCCCCGATCGTCTTGATGACATGACGCACATCCTTGGTCTCATTCTGACACACACTGCCTTACCATTCTCCGTTGCAATTTCTCGTCCTTTTTGGTTTCGAAGGACTAATGCGAGATTTCATTTTTTATTCTTTTTCCGGATGCTTATATCTAGGCGTACCTTTGGCTCTACCAGCCCACTGACTGTGATGGTCTTCGTCATTTTCTTACTCGTCATCCTTAGAACGTTTGTTGCCTCATATCCGATGTTGCCCTGTTTGTTTCTAATTTCACTGTGACTATTCTTAAAGGCTAGCTTTTTACATTCTACTCCTCTACAAACCGGCAAACCGCGATTCTCTGAGCCATCTAACCACGTTCGAAACTGGGCTGTTTGTTTAAAAACTGTGGGCTCTGCTGGTGGCATTGCTCACCTAACGAAACACCCCAAAATCGTTTTGTGCAAGCTGGGATCAAATGCTCACTGGCCATGCAGAAGGCTAAAGATCGCTTCGTGCATCACCACAAGGCCAAATGAATAGCATCATCTGCATCTGGCGGCCGATTATTCTAGCTCTTTTCAAAGGCCGTATCTCGCAGTTTCTGTCGTCCTTACATTCATCGCATTTGTAATTCCTGCTGCTGGCCTGAGGTCCGCTTGACAAGGTTGGAGATTTTGCCTTCCTGTTTGTCTACAAGTCCACTCTCTCTTCCCGCCCTATTTCTTCGTCTTCGTCATTTTCCAAACTACGCCATTCTTTTTGTTACAATCTTCAGCAACAATCTGCAAGCTTTTCCTGCCTGAAAGTTCCCAAAACTTCCGGATCTGGCGGTATTCGACCCATCGCCCTAAGATGTTTGTTTTAGTGCTAGTCTCATATTACGAAATCTTCCTCTTTCTTCTCTCCTTGGAACAGAACAATACTTTCACCTACCGCAACAGGTAGAATCCCTTCATGCCCCAATAACTGTCTAGCCAAAATACTGACTTTTGAAAGTTTCGAAACCGTTATCTTCGATCAGTTGCCTCTATTCTATGTACGTGAGGGTTTGCTGAACGAGATCCGCTCACGTCAGTCTTAGGCGAATCCAGTAGCTGTCATCCCACATTCCTGATGGACTGAAGTTGAGAAATACGAAGAAACTTATTTGGCCTCACTAGATACTTTTGAAGCCTTCGGCAGAGTTTAGTATGAGGGGCACTTGTCTAAGCTGCCTACGTTCGAGTATCATGGTTCACAAGCAGGGAAACTATCTTCGTTCAAGTTGATTGGGCTATGTCTTAGCTGGCCCGCGTGAATGACGATGTTCCCGAAAACTCCATACTTGGGCTAACTATGCACCTTCTATTTATTAATGAGCTTCTCACATCAGCCTCCAACCTTCCAGTGCTTTGTAGACGCTGCCACTCCCCAGTGCTCTCTTTCTGACTGTGCTGCTCTCCAAAACACTGCCAACACAGATCAGGATCGCATCGTTTTCAGTGAATAACTTGCTTCAGATCTGTAGTGGATTTCTGCTCGAGCTTCTGCAGACCCTGTCTGCTTCAATACATACAAACCTGACTTCCGTTCAGCTCCAGTCGAAAACTTCTTTTATCCCAAGTTTAACCCAACCAATTTTCAGTCTACTAGTTCAATTCATTTAGTGTACTTGTCCATAAGTCTCCCTGTTTTTAGTCTGGATTTAAGCTAGCACTTGTTTTTCTTACTGTGCGCGTCAGACTCCTTTTCAAACCTACCTGCTTTGTGCGTTTATGCAAAACTCAGATCCGTTCGATACTTGGTGACTACAGTCATTTGTGGGGAGGAGCTTCGTTTACTGCTCTTAAAAGACTCTGGACTTACTAAACAAATTTGCTATATGACAGAAATTCGCAAGCTATTCTTTGGACAGAAAATCATCTTACCAAAACTCTTGCGGCATGGGATTGTCTAGAAGTTCGCAAGTTGTTTCACAATGGGTAAACCGTGTTTGTCAAAAAACCGAGTAGTTACTGGCGGCTACAAATGGTCCCATCACAGAATGCGACCGAGTGCGATAGTAGACCAAAATCCACGTTACCACATCGTTGACTGACACTATTTATCTTCTGCATTTCTTGTTTAAAGGCGTTAAATATTTCTAAGACACTTAACGTATTTGACAAGGAATTTGACTACTATCAGGGTGAATGTGTTCGTATACTCCTAAGATGGGGTTTTATCGTTTGATTAGCTAACAATCTTACATACTTTGAGATTGAAGCAGATTATTTCTAAGTAACACAATATTTGGAAAAATTAACTTGTAGCGGATTGGTCCTTTTGGATAAACCGTACAAATATCCAACCATTGGTTTCCTTACTCAAGTGTATTTCACTCTCTCTGTGAATACTGGCAGTTGCATTCTTTAGACTCATAATTTTGCATCTAGACACGGGGAGAATTTTTATTTCCATGGACTTTCTCCCAAGGGTTTATTCTTCTCGCAACCAGAATTCTTCAAGTAATTTTCAACATGCGTGTGATAAATTATTAGAGAAAACTGATCGGGTGATGCTGTTTTTGAGGTACTCGGAGTACATTAATCCTTGAAATGATCCAGAGCAAACGGTCCTATTTGCTGCTGTTTGTGTCATTTTGCACTTCTTGTCGATCAACTTGGTCCTAGGCTACTTTGTATTGGAAAACTAACGTGATTTTCATTGAATTAACTGGGGAATAGGCGACCGTTGTCCTATTTTGTACCTTTTGCTGTTGAAACATTATAACTGAAGACTTGAATTGTTTGTACTTGGATGTTGTACGGCATACTTTCGAAAGCAGCATTTTTCCAGTTCCGTCAAAATTACACTTCCAACTGAGACAAAATAATCCCGCATTTGCCGAGAGACTTTTTTACTGGAAAGTGTCTACACATTTGCACCTGCGTCTGTATTTTTCCGCATCATATGTTTGCGCCACGTATTAAAGAATATCGATCTTCCTGCCACGCTGCTTTGCTTTAAAAAATGTAGTGAATCGTATTTACTTTGTCTCAGAACTCGGGGTTTAGACCGCGTACGTTTTATTCACCGTTTAAAGTGACACCGTTAGTAAGTGTCGGCGGACATTTGCTATCAACAGTTGATAAAGTTCTGCCTGCTAAACCTTAATTCATTGATCAGAATCTCTCAAAATCAACGACCTGAGCTAAAGTAACGAAGAATTTACAAAACCATTCACAATTTTGGACACATGAAAATAAAACACTTCAAAATTCGCAGAAAATCTACTTGAACAGTCGCACAAGTTTGGTGAGAGTTAGTGTATTGCGAATTAAAAGATTTTATAATAGCAAAGGTAAATCGATTGGTCCTCAAGGTGGATCTGAAAATCACTGCGGCTTTATTGGAATGTCACGCGAAAGTACTTTTTGCTCACTGTTTTTACCTTTCCTGTACTTTGTCTCATGAGGTCACTAAGTCAAGGCCACATGTTTTACATTCTTAGTTGCAATTTCTGTCTGGTGTTTTAGGCCGACTCATGAGTTGACGTATGGTCCGCACAATTTTGGTTCAGATGTTCCCAAGTTTGAAAATTTCAACTCCAAAACGCGGTGTAAATGCTTTAAACATTTATTGCACTGCTGAAAACTGATGCGAAATCGCTCATAAGCAGCATGCCTGGACCGGTTCTAAGTTTACTCTCGCAGTTTTCGATTAGCTCACCTTGTTCGCTGATTCCCTAGTTGTCATTCAAGTCCGGAAAGAAAGCCTGGGCTTTAAATCACGCATAAGTATTTGCGATTTGAACAAAAAATGGGGATAGGCAAGGTCATATCTGTGTTTGTTGGTCACAACCTTTATGCAACATAGTGGTCTCAAGATTTCTAAATGCGGACTGAAAAGAAATACTACTTGCCAGAACAGTCCCACGAACAAGCTGAATACATACTACCCTGATGGACTGAGGTGCAATACGTTTTCTTTTGATTTTTTATTTTTGCATTATATATTGCTATTGAAAAATGTGGACGATTTGCGCATGGTTTGTGTAAAGTACTTGAGTGTGGGTACACGAGCAAACAAACACTGAAAAAGTCGAGTATCTTGATTTGTTTCCAATTGAATCATTATCAGAAAATGTATTGAACTGACCGAAAAAATGAGTGATGAAATGAGGTCCGTGGCGCTTATTGAAAATTTGCCATGCTTCCAGGAGGAAAACAAGACAGTTCCATCAGGTTTCTTTTTTTATTCCAACCCAGCAATTTCAGGGCGTTGTTACAAAACGTTTACAAGGCATGACGTTAGCATTTTGAGAGGCGCGCGCCAGACTGCCGCTCAACCGGATCGGTCTCATTGGGGGTGACACACACAAGCGAACCATATATCTTAGATGCAAGTCTCGAGCATTATATCCTGTGAATTCAATTTACGTTTTGGCTGTTAAAAGGTGAATTTTATTCCTTTTCACCAGGAACTGCTTTTCACTATCTAGTAGCTAATTTCATTTTGGTAAGTCCATCTGTGAACGTCACAGTGATTGACTTAAATAACCATCAGTTGTAAGATGCCTTTTCCGTCGTCCAGTCACGAGTAAAATTACTTATTAACTTCTTTTTTATAAATGTCTCGTCCTTTCAGCCACGCATTGTGAACCATTCTTTGACATAACCAATTACCCTATTGCACACTCACCAGGAAAGTATTTTCTTAGACCCGGATTCTCTAACTGACAAGAGCACTTACAACTAGACGACTGTGCTTCTTCGAGTACCGCTGGGGTAAAATTTCAGTACTCTAACGGGCTATTTTTAAAGGTTTTACTGTGCAGTATCAACGCCCAACTCACCGTGGTCGCACTGCACACCTGTTTCATCCTGGTTAAGGGACCGCCGTTGCATACCAGACATCTTCATACTGAGATGTACACTGAGTCGGGGTCTTAACCATTATGCCAGCCAGGCAGGCCCTCGTTGGTATGTCACTTGACATGAGTCTGTTATTCGCTGCTGGATTTTACAGGCCACATTTTTAGTGGTGGACTGTGCTTTAATATTGTTTGGCAAATCCCTTGTAAATCCCATTTAATGCTGCGCTAGCGGAATGTGCTGTTTGCTTATCATTGTCTTGTCTTTTAAGCTTGCTTGGTGAACGGCTATTCTGATTCCATAAACCGTAAGAAGGCGAAAAAAAAAGAAATATCTCATCATTTTTTGCGAACATCGGTACTTCCGTGTTTTATATCCTTTTAACAACCGATCTAATTTGCATTAATAGTGTAACAACTGATCGGGAGGTTGGAATTCCTATCAAGACATGTGCGTTCCTGGTCATGACTGGCTTATGAACTGTGTAACAGCAATGTGGCGTAATAATTTATTGTCACTTCCGTCAACTGTTGTACTTTCATGGAAGATGTGTTCATTTATTACAACCCAAGTGTTGGCTGTTTAATATAGGTTGAACCTACGGAATGATAACCTATGTATCCTAACAGGTGACCTCAGGTTGCTAAACGACGGGAAAATATGATGAATTCGAAGACGGGTAGAACTGTTTTGTTACTGTTTGCATCAGATTTTTTAGTTGCTTTTGTGGCAAATTCCCAATCCCATTTGCCAGTGTAAATGAGAGCACGAACCAAAATTCAAGATATCGGTGAGCTTCATGCTGAATGATTTACTTCTCGTTCATGTGCACATTCTTTGGAAGTTTACCAGTTCGATTCCAGATTGTCGACCTTTTGGTGTACAGTGTTTAAGTATGTTTTTCATTTCACGTGTCCCCTTGCTGCTAGTGCCATCGAAAATCACAAACTAGTAGGATTGAAAAGCTCACTATGATAAATTTCTTGTGTTTGGTGGGGTAGAAAATTAAAACTGCCTGTCCTGTAGCTCCTTGTAATGCTGGCCAGACCCAGCGGATCCAGTAAGAGGGGCAATGTCATACTTGAATTCGTTTGAAAAGATGATGCACTATTATTCGGACATTGTTTCGCATTAGAATCAAAACGAGCACAATTGCGACTATAAGATTCAACTTTCTTCTTGTTCAAAAATAATCACTTTCCGACTAAAGGCATCGGGACACAAAATATTTTCGTCCGACTTTTCAGCATTAATTCGCCATGGAAGCATGCCGGCCACAAGCCTCCACTGGTTCAGCCAGATATTCTTTCCATAGAACAAAAATCATTTTCGACTTGAAGGAAGGGCAAAGTGAGAAATATCCGTCATTATTTCCATCGCCAAGGGCTGACAAATTTGCAGGGTTATTCATGATAATCCATCTGGAAGGAATTATGCCTGTTCGGTTGCTACTTATTTGGAGTTACGGTGGGTGGAGAGATTTTGTAAAAGTAATGTTTTATTGATAAATAAATTGCACCGAAGGGATTTGCCCTCGAGATGGGCGGAGCTTCGATATAAATGAGTAGTTATATAGTGAAGTTTTGTTTCGTTGATTATGTCCCTTAACTGGGTGCCTCGTTTGATCTCGATGAGTTAAAAAGACATGGAGACCAAGACCACACAAGCTGTGGTTCGCAAAATATGATTACAGTCCAGATGGTGATATGGCATGCAATCCATACATCACGGAAACTATTAAATCTAGTGCTTACCATAAACAAATGGTGGTCAGAAACGCTCATTGTGCGGAATACATCAAACCATTGAAATAATTTTTATTAACTTCTAAGGTGCTGTCAAGAAAATATAATATTTATTTGATCAAAATGATGAACTCACTGGTAATACAACATGAATGTAGGGAGTATGGTTGCGCATGGTTACTTCTCACATACGATTTAGCGTATATTAGAAACAGCAAAATGATACGACTACTAAACACCGTTCAACCTGAGCTGAGGGAGAGGATTCAAACTGTGTCCCAATACATCTTAGGCTTTATCATTTGCCTCACGAGGTCATGGTCCTTGAAGTTTGGACATTTTCTGTACACGCTTTGGGTCGAAACCTGGTCGTTTGGATTTTGCTTTCCAACACTGCTATGGAAATCAAAGAAAACAATATAATCTCTAGCCTATTACGTACACTTGTTCTAAGTTCAGCTTGGAGTGTGTGGATCCGCGTGACCTTGGTTGCTAAGCTGAAGTCGTCAAAATAAGGAAAGTGAGCATCAATTGGAATTTGCAGGCCATGTCCGCCTAGGAGGAAAGAACTGTTGATTCGACCCAGAATATAATCACTAATGTTATCACAGTTACTTATTCCACAAAATCATGACTTCAACCGAAACTGCAGTTTGGTCTATCCATTATTTTGCGAACTGGGGCAAACGTTTAGCTTCAAACAAAACAGATTTATGACGGGATGCTAAACTGGACCGATCGTTTGTCCACCTTACAACACATTTCATCCTTTACTGGCAGGGTTGCTTCGTTGCCTTATCAAAATTACGTGGTATCTTAATTCAGTACAGCTTTCAAGCGAACTTTCTGCTATAAAGATGTAGTTAACGAGACTGGGTACGAAATTCCGAGAGCTGTGCTGCTTGTCATGCACACTAACGAAGTATCAGAGAATGAGCAAGATCGATTGACCACGAGATCTAACAGTCTTCAGTATCGCAGTCATGCATTCAAAAATCACCCGGGATGGGTTAAAACTCACTGAACTTAATTCTGTATATGTTCAGGTTCTCTGTAACATTGATTGTCATTTCGGTTGGCCGAACGCATGCTGATATTGAGATTACGTTTGAAGGTGAGCAAGGTTCACAAACGGCTTATTCGTGAGGCCGTGCAGATCATGTGAGGATATGTAAGTTGCACGTCTTTGCCTAGTGGTGTTGCATTATGTATATGCATATGCACATATATATATATATATGTATATTTATATGCACATATTTCATTGCACGCCTCAGTGGTTGCAAGTAGTCGGCATGACCGCATCGCTGTGCCAGGGTGTTTCAAATCTGAATTTTCCGGGTGGTGGTTTATATTTTGCCAGAGTGGCTAGATTTCCTGGAATAGTCCTCGCCTTATGCAAAGTTCAGCAACGAATAAACAAAAGTTCACAGCTTCTGATCCTTAGAGGATAGTAAATCAGCTATCAGTGTGCAGCCTATTTATCACTTCCAGAATATTCCCATAGCAGGTTTAAGGAGGAAATAGACTATGCCCAAGAGAGCTCGTCTTTGAATTCCTCATTTGTAACAACGTGTCTAAAATTTAGTACTACATGGGCGCTAGGATTCTTTTCACTGACTGCAAACACGACAAGTTTGGATGGATTATCCTCCAGATGAGACTCGTTCTGGTTTCCTTGATTTTCCATTTCAAAGTGAAATGTAGCGTTACGGTTGGTAAAGTCTGTGTGCACAACGGGCTGATCTACGAAGGGGTATTGGAGTAGACACTCGTCGTCTATTATCAGACCATTGTGCGGTCACCTGAGAGCAAAATAATATAAGCCATTCCAGTGAAATGGCGAAAGCCCTGACATTCTTCAGTGGAAATTTGCGATAGTTAAAAAACTGGACACATGATAAGGCATGGTGCACCTCTGCAGCTATGTGCACTTCAACCATGCAGGAACAAAGGAATTTATATCAGAGTGTCAAAATCTAGACTAGGAAAGCAATTCCAGTCAAAAGTTGTATTGTTTGCAAAACCAGGTTCATGAATACGGGTTGGAATTTGTAGAATTTGAACCCACGCACTTGTATCGCACCAACGAATGGTGTGATATTTTACTCCCGCGTCTCTGGTTATCATATGTACTCTTGCTTTCATTGCTTGACTTTTATCACATACGAGTGAAAGAATCTTGTTCTTTCGCTCCATCGATTTTGGCGACATTGAAGCCGAAGCTGTTTCGGGTAATTTACTTCGTAAAGTATTCAATGGTGTTACCTTTTACTGAACAAAAAATTTGTGCAAATTGGAACTCATGGCTAAACGTATTACGCAAAATTATCACATCGAACATGAAAGTGAACCATCGTGTTGACACATAAACAGAATCGACAAAAATAATCGAGGGCTGGAAGGTGCACGGAAAAAGAGCCACTTAATTTTGAAGTGTTCTCGCTTCGTTTTTTACTAAGATTGATTTCGTTCGTTGTCTTTCACCCTTGGACAAGATCGTTATTTTGATGTGAACATGTATTTCCGAGAGCGTTAGCCACTTTAAAGTAAGTGAGATCTACAATAGACAAGTTTATGAGCTTACAAAATGAACGGTTTCGCCTGACTAGGGGTGCTATGGAAAATTGCTTACACCAAGTTGCCGAATAATATGACGCAACGTTTTTCAACTCACCTTCACATTTTTAAATGTTTTTACAGCTGAACTTCTATCCAATGGAAATTTGGGGAGTTATGCACTTTCTATTCTTATAAAACACAATTAAAGGTTTTCAAAGGCGATTCCGCTAGAGAAAACAATCACGACTCTACGTTGCGTAGTCGCGTAAGTCAGCAGTGATCGAACACTAGATTTGAACTGCAGCTGTCCTCAGATGTGAGAGTGAAGGTGAATCGTGTTTTCTTCTTCCCGCATCAAGGCCCGCTTGGTCATAAACACTTGAGGTGACATTTGTGCTGGAACGGACAGACAAGCAAACTACCTAGGCTAACCCACATACCAATTGTGTTTCGAGAAAGCATAGGTTCATGGCCCAAGTGCAGTTCATTTATTAGGATCCGGGTATTTCTCGGTGGGACAGCGTTGTAGACAACGTGCTTAATGAAGACATCGAAACTTCCAATAAGACTGCGGTTAGCAACTAGACAGACTATAACAAATTCTGCTTGCAAAGACTTAAAGACGGTACTCTTCACAACTAGAAGCAATCAAATATTCTTGCCGTACAATAAGAAACCACAAAAGTTCATCAATTTGGAAGATGAATGTTTCTGTTCGCGGCTGTGTCTGCTATTGTAAAAAAGACCGATCAACGGCAGTGAGCCAACCTTGACTTTTGAGTTCAAATCGGTGCATGATGGAGAAAAATCAACTCACTAAGATACAAAACAATAGACAGACGTAGTGGGCTTCTTTTCATAATTGATTATCAAGTATTTAAACATAGCCTGTTGCATGGACTTTGGCTCGGAATTCAGTGGAACATCCTTGACGTACCCGCAAACCGGAATTTTGGGATAACTTGAAATCAAATTTTTGCGGTGCTTCAGCTCAAATTTTCCTCGCATTTTCGTTTTGCTGACTGACGTGTCCGCTGTAGTCAACAAAAATCTTCAACAAACCTTACTAAGCTTGTAGCGTACACCAAATGCAAATGTGTACGAAGGGAGGAAGTATTTGATGTTCTGAAGAGTGCTGACTGTGGTTGTTAGTTAAAATATCGGCAAAACGCCTGTTCGGGATTGACGCGTAAGCCCTTGCAAAGCGCACATGTTGTGTGTGACATGAGCAACTACGTCAGATTTGCTTTCTGTCATACTTTCTGTTAAGAAGCAAACAGGCCAATTGCAGCCGTTGTTGTAATTGTTGCTTTAATTATTCTAAAATTTAAACATCCTCGACATAGTAACTTTCCAAAAGTGACTCACTCACCTTAGTGCATATTCCTACAATTGTCCGAGTACATAACTTTGATGAGTAGACTTATTTCACGACCCCAGAGAATTATTGGTTTGTTGTTTGCTTACTCAAATCATATCCTGTCAAGAATTTGATATTATGTTTTGTAATGCAAACAAAAGACAAATGTTCCCGTCTCGCAACAATCGTACAACCAATGGCAAAAGGCAATCTGTGAATGTTGAGGGGGAAAACAGGGCCGGAAGTTCGACCAAATGGAGAAACAGACCACTGTTAGAGTGACTATGAGATGCACCTTAGTTTTCCTTTGGTAGTGTGCCAGCTACGGAAAATGGTTGGAAAATTCATCTGTCTCTCCTTTTTTAGTGCAAAAACTCGAAAGGTAGAATAACAAATAATAACTAAGGAGAATGCTTACCAACTCCGAAAGAATTCTACTGACTGCCAATATTAGTGAATATTTGGGAAGCGTAGCTCTAATCTGTTGATGACAAAATTTCTAAAGCTTGAATTCGAGCGTCAGTTGGTGTAATTTGCGATTCTACAGTTTGGCAGTTGTTCAAGTCAATGGAGCGACGGGGATAAATGTAACCTCGTGCGGTGCGGTCACAAATGTTGTGGGTATTTTGACAGAATAGAAAATCTGAAAGAGATATTAGCCCGTGAAAAGAACGGTGGGATTAAGCTGAACTAAGCGTTGCCATAGAGGCATAAAAGATTGATGGTTCTAAATGACTGACAACTAACAATAAATCGAACACCTCACCAATGAAAAAATAAGTCACCTGTGCTAGGATTATGGCTTTATGTCGAAGGTCCCATACTAAGATCGCAGTTTCATTTTGTCCACCTTCAACGTAATGGGGTAGAAAACTATCCATAGAGGAATAGCGTTGCGAACCGGATCCTAATACAAAACGCCTACTCAGTGATTACTAGTAATGGGCTATGACGATTAGATGGTATGACTTCATAGTAATGGCCTCCAGTTTCTCATTTTCCCATCCACGAAGTCGATATTATGAACTTTTCGTAAAGGTTGATGAACTTACACTTTGCCGCTGAAATCCATGGAGCTTTAATCTGAAAATTCAAATATGTAACCTCTAGGAATCGCACTAAACATGTTCATAACCGAGGCAGTCGAAGGACAGTCCAGATGGTCAGTTGTTCGTATGTCGTTTTCTTCAGTCATTAGGAATGAGGGGACCAGTTAAATATATCACATGATTTTCACCGGTGATTTCAGCCTTGGTGCAGTGAGCTAAATCATTATGTATGCATATAATCCGATGAATAAATAAGGTTTTATCCCACACGGGTGGAAAGTAGTAAGCCAAGATGACGTTGATCTCCGGTTGACGGGAGCAACGAGAGGTGTTATCCTAACGATACTTTTGTTTGTTCGCTATTGTAATTAGTTTGGATGATGCTTAGAATCAACATTTGATGTGATTGCATTAAGAACTATGATAATGATAACGTTGTAGCATTCATTGGAATAATCCAGAACTGACATTGTTGATTATGTGCATGCATTCTATGTTTGGCGGCTGGAACTTCAAGAACACCATCACTATTTCGAAATGCTTATTTTCGAGTTCATTACTTTCTGTTCGGTGAAAGAAACTCCAAATCTTGTTCCATCGGTGGCGGTGTCGCTTGCAAGCACTTAGTCCGTGCGACCTTGAGCATCTGTTGAGTTTGATTCCCCCGAAATGCGGAGATTCGAAGCTCAACTTTGGTTGACCTCCTTATTAAACATAAATATTTTGTGGTCTTCTGAATAGTTAAACCGCTTTTTCCACGAAGTTTAGCATCGCTTGTAGTTCCAGTACTGTTCTTATTTCTTATTCCGATAGGTGCAATGGATTAAGAATTGTTCAGGTTACCACCCACTCTACAGGAATGACAATCCAAATACACAATAAAATATGAAGCAAGCATGTGTAATCAGTTGGTCGACACTCGTTACCGTGGTTATTGCGTTTTGGATGATAAAATACTACTAGCCTCTATCAAGGTCGATCAAATAGTTGATCGTGTGTACCAGGCTTGGTGTTCGTGTATGCATCTAAATGAGGCTCTACCGTAGACGGTGATTCTGACGTGTAGGGCATTCTAGTGAACTGCCTTTTCTCGCACTTTTCGAGAAAATGCTAACCCAAAGACAGTTGACAAGCAGATTTCGCGACAATGACTGCTGATGTAATTAACTCATTGTTCCTGCCGAATATATCGATCTAACAACAGATGATGATAGGTTTGGGGGTGACAGTTTGCGATCAGTTCACATAAATTTAAATGACACGGGAAATAGCCGCATTCGATGATAGGCTTTTAATGCAAAATTCTTTATCTATTGATTAACGAGATTATGAATTCTTGGCACATTAGATCAGTACATAGAAAAAAATTTGACACCTGAGTTGTCTGCCTAATAGGAGAGAGGAAAAAATGTACGCGGACAACATTTGTCAAGCACTCAGAATATGGCATTTCGTCTTGCCAGAGAGGCGCATTTTCGTCATTCGAACAGTGCAAGACTGGAATGAATTTCTGTCCAATTTACAAGATTAATAAGCGGACTCGGTGAACAAAATTAAAACGGCCGAAGTTGATAAATTTGGATGTGGTTCAGCCCTGATCGCTGCGCAGTTGAACGCGTTTTACTTGGTCGATTTTGTGATGATTCAAACAGAAGCGTAAGTTCAAATAATTACTTTAATTGCTGCATTGTTTCACCAAACTGGGTGGTATTCACCAACTCGCTGGACAGGGCATGTGGTTGTACGACCAATGCACCATGTCCCGTAGGAACATGTAATTTACAGTACAAAGAATGGGGTCATCGTATCTTGCACGCTATCTTTTAGACGTGATCACAAAAGTGGCTTTGATGCAAATAAAATCTGCAGTTTTGTTGCTTAGAACATCTTATCGACATCCCTGGCAATATGCAAAAATGATTTTTGTTGGAGTGTCCACTTTAAAAGACAAGCTGTTGAATAGATCCTTCTTTTCTGCTGTCGTTTTCTCATATGCTCCTGAGGACTGTTCAACGGTTTTGTCAATGAAGCATTCAAATCAGTCGTCTTACCAAAGCACTTCCATCAGAAAGCAAATTCATTTGTTTTTGATGCAGTCACGCTTAAAAATTTACGCACCTGATTCTATGGTCTCGTTCTGTATGTATTTATTTACTGGTTTTTGTGGGACAAACTGCCGCGGCCGTGCAACCAGAAACCTATCTGAGCGGGTCTGCGAACACAACCCGGTTCGGTTAAATATTGCAGCAACTCAAACCATCAATAGTGCTGCGTGTTCATATCCGGTTGATCCAAGCCACTTGGGAAAATGTGAATGAGGCTTTTAAAACTGATTCATTTTCATTATCTTAGGAACTAGTAATCACTTAGAGATTTGAAATTCGTTTACAAAACTATAGACTATTTTGTTTTGTCAGGCAGAAATTTTAATATCAACCCATGTGTTTGAATTTGGCCAATTTCATCTTGGCCGTGAGCGAGGTAGATTTAATTTGTTCTACTTTATTAGTTTTTGTTAAACGTGAAATGTTTGTGAAACAGATTGTTCTTATTTACTTTTCGTGTCTCTCCTTTGTTCGTCCTAGTTCGGACACAAAATACGTCGAAATTTGACGAAGACTGTTTCATTTGTCTGATCCCAAAATAAACTCGGTATTTCGATTACACGTACGGATATAACACAAGCAAAACAAATTGTTTGTTCGTACATTTGAAATGGAAGCAAGGATAGGTTTCAGTGTCATCAATCGTTAATCATTGTGTGCAACCAATGCGAAAAACACGGTTGTTGCTAGTTCTTTTTGTTATTCATGTACTATTCATGATTGCCGTTTCCCGATCACAGGCAGCAAACATCACATTCCCGAAACCTATTCATCATGAGCTCAATATTTTTGTCCTATAATCATAGCGAAATCAGGTAAACAAGTCATACCGCAAGTACAAAGAAACAGATCTATTCTTCCGGTCACGACCTGGTGTAACCGGTGTTCAGAAATATTGCTGGTTGTAAGGTACCGTAACACAGAGACGAGCTCACATGTGCATGCACGCACGCAAAAATACACAAATACAACTAAATCCGGCCAACTGCAGACTGGCACGATTGAAATGTCGGACGATTCGCATTCTATTACTTCTGAGACCAAAATATTGTCTAGCAATATTTCCAGCCGCTTTATTCGTTTCACATGTTCCCCCATACTAAGATGGTCCTTATTCCTCCGTTTTCATTAGTAAAGCAGTTGCTTTTCGAAAGTCGATGTGGATGATCCTTTCCGTCTGTTAATAAGCTCGTAATGGAACAAGCCAGGAGTAGAAATTATCGGACGAAAAGAACACTAGGTTTGTAAATTCGTATTCTTAGTTTTATTAGGAAAGGCACCCCTAACCGAGCTGCACATTGCCGAACTAGGTTTTTTCTAAAATGAAGCTTCACTTATTGGATTCAACAACTTTAACTTTTCGATTCAATTCATTAATATGAAATTCACCCGTGAATATTGGTTCCGTGTGATTTGCTTACTCTTTAGAGAATTTATGTATATATAATCTTTTTAATTCCTCTAGTGATGAAACGAAAGTGTACATGATTTTTCAGGAAGGGGTCCGCGGCCGAAAGAGGACTACCAAGTGGGAAAGTTAATCAGCCACGGGAGTATTCGAACCAACGAGCTTCACGTCCAAACGTGGCGACCATATCCGTTTGACAACCGTCGACTTGAAATGATAATCGCACTGGCCTGGTTCTCGAATCCTGAGGAGCCGAGCTAATTAGGATTGTTATTCGACATGGTGCTGAGAACGCCCATCGTTATATTAGATTGATTCTTGTATTTTAAGCTACCGAATTGCCCACCATCCAATCACGGGGTAACTAGTCAAACAGGAGTCTTATTAATTAAAGCAGCTGTCTTCGTTTATATTGAGTCGAGACCGTTTGCTTGGCACAGGTTCAGTAAAACTCCGAATCACCTCAATAGATTAGTTTGAGGTAGGCAAAAGTTTTTGATTTATTGGCTCGATGCATGTGCATACCCGACGAAAAAACACGGAAAAATTTCATTCAGGTTAATTTCGCAACTGGTCGTTATGTTCTGAAACGGGAGACTTTCCGATGAGAACAGATCAGTTGTTGGTTACTTTCGAAAGATAGAGAACTATACTTTCAATTTGGAGCAGAGCTATGCTCTTTCGCTGTAACTGGAAGCACAATATTAAGCACTGACTTTCTTTTGAAGAAAGTCTCAGACTGTCAGACTCTAAGGCACGAAGAAAAAGGGTGAATTTAACGTTTTATGGAAAGCTATCTCAAGTTCGCAATATGCAACGGCTACGGAGATATCCTTGTCATGCGCCTTTTTGGATATAATGGAAGACAAGGTTAAGTAAATCTAACTAGGTTATCTGAAATGCGCCTGTTGAATTCTTTCACGGTGTCTACTTCTGTAAGAGTAATAATCAATAGTAAGCTTCCCTCGCCGCATGGTTTCTGCAATGAATTTTTGTAACTTTATCCAGTGTGGCTGTTGCTGCTTGATTGCGCATCTGACAATGATCCTAATGGATCAATCGATGGTCTTTTAGATGATAATATGAACTTTCTGCCAGGAAATAGACTTGCTGATTTGAAACGCCTCGATGCCGTAGCGTTATTTACCTTCATTATCTGAGCAGCATTAAAACCGGAGTGGATCAGTACGAAAAGCGCTTGACAACAGCTAGGTGGTGTTTTGTCTTACCAAGGGTGTGGTTTTTGGATAACCGAATTCTGAGGACAATTCTGCCTATTTGCGGAGTTGTATAACTAGTTCAGAAAATAGCATGAATGTACATGGGTTCTGAGGGCCAGACTGACTCTTCAAACCTTGGTCATCCTTCATGTTAACACAACAGTAGTCTTACAATGAAAATTGATGTGCGTATTGCTATTGCAATGAAGGTGAAATTGAATCGCAGCGTTCGGCTAAATCGCGCCAATACGGTGCTACTTCTTGTCCATTCCAGCCCGTCATCAAGCCATTGAGAATCCGGAAAGAAAATGTGAACATGGATACCAAGTCGTGGATGATAACCTCCTAAAGAAGCTTTTGGATCTTCTGGTAATCCAATGTTTTTTTATTGTTAAGGGATTATACTCATACATCCGCTGCGTTTTGTGTTCTGTCGTTCGCTGGTGTTGTGGTCCAGCTCTGTCGTGTTTCTGACAATGAGTAATCGGCTGTACTGCGGTGCCGCCTTGTGGCCATGGTACCTGACTGGTCCGAGTTCAATGAGTGCTCGTCCTGACTATCTGAATTCAAATGCAAACTAAGCACAGTCTTTTGGATTGGAGAAATGATCAAGTATGTGGACGAGTGTCTGGTGCACCCAGGTCATTTCAATATAAGCCCATCTTGCTCTAGCTGCCTCGGCTTTTCTGGCCAACTATAGAGAATGTGTGTTCGGAGCTTATCTTATCATGATTTAATTGTCTCTTTGGGTTTGACTGGAGGAGTATAGATAGCCGAGTGGGATGGGTAGTTTTTCATAATGGAGTGTAAAACTAGTAGAATATCTATTCATTATAGGGCCGTCTCGTTTGCAAAGGTCGAACAGTAGAGATCACAGTGTAGTTGGGTAACAGAAACAATAGGTACTGTAAAATGGAATTTAATAACACGAATAGGTCACTTTATATTTTATCTATCAAACGCTAGAAGAAAAACAGAAAAGTGGGTCAAAACAGAAAAGCAATAATAAATACCGTACGCTGCATCATTGTTTTCAACTACCTATTTTCTGTCTGTCGGTAGCGAGATTTGTACATGATCAGTACCCGTCGGTTATATTGTACTCCAAACTGTTTCCCTCATGAACTCCAATGAATCTCGCACGAATTCAGTTGGCCCTTTCACAATATCGACTGAGTCCTTCATTCGAATCAGGTTACCAGTCAGATCTACGGCATTCTGTATTTTCTACTTCATGAATTTACATTCTGTCGCCGGCTGACTACATGGTTGAACTGCGTTCAAATTGCTGGTCCCTGTGAATCGGGTTGGCATGAACCCCTCATCGTTCTGTGTGAATCGGAAAAGAATGATCGAGGTAATTGGGAGTCTGATTTGTCATTTGACATGTTGTAACACAGGAGTAAAACTCAGTTACTGGGTTGATTACCTGACTGAAGAAAAAAATCTTTACTAAAGAATCAGATCAAGAAGAAGTGAAAGAACCACGCGATTATTGCAGTTCCATATACTCCCCAGCTGCCATAAGTCCCGTGTAAATTTTAAGACGTCCCAAGTTTGCTGATCATATGATGTGGCTTTCAGTTTGCCACCTGAAGTACAAGTCAAAAAGAGATGTTATCAATAAAGAAACCAGCAGCATTCAATAACAGACTAGACTGGTGAATCTCAATAGGAAAAATTTGCCGGGAGCGGGCGGGATAGTTTAGAAATTGCGAAAAGATCAGAGTGACTGACGCACCTAACGGGAATGGTTTGGGGAAACGAAGACTATATGACCAGTATAATAATAACGATTTTTCAATAACGGATATGGAGGACACTGACTAGCTTGCAGTGAATGGAACATTTGGTTTGGTTTAACAAGTAAAATGTTTGGATAATCGCGTGGGCCAGCTGGTTAAGTTGGACGAAATTGATCCAATAACGGGACTGTTGTGTCCGCAGTGTCTAACTAGTAAATTAATCCAGTCATGCATCCTTAGTCATAAACCCATTGGAACATAAATCAAAAAGGAAATGCGTGCTTCTAAAACCGACTTAATCCACCCCAACTCACTCTAAAGAGATAGTTAGCATAAGAAAGGGTTACTACATTATACGGAGTTAGGAAAACGATTTCACTGTCAAAACGTTGTGCCTGATCTCCGTGTAGCAAATTTTTAGCCTTTGGGGAAAGTGATCATGCATTTCGGTTTTGGTTCAGAAGTGAACGAATGCAATAATGAGCCCTCTGTTGGACGATTAACAAAGCCAGTTCTCTCTCGACTGTGAAAACAAGTTACATTTTATGACTGGCGCGTTAATCAAAATTTATACGCGCAACTTGATCAACAGTAATGCAAACCAAGAAGTCAAGTGGCCTGTGAGAACAATAGCGAAATTTATGTCAGAAGGCAGAACATGGTAACAATGATTGATCTCTACCAGAATGCTTAGTGATGACGCCATTGTTAAATGTCCATCGGCAGACATGTGATGTATGCTACATCTGCGCCAATTTCAGCGGATTAACGAGTACGCGTACTACAATACTGACCTGACTTGTTTCAACCTAGAAGTAGGTGCAATATTTTCACGCAGGAACCGCGATAGCGCTATTGTCGCTGCGGCTTAGTGAACTCGTTAAAGTGGTTTAAATCCTGCATTCAATAGCCGAGGTTCGAGCTGAACATAAAGGTATCGTCGACGATGGTTCATTCAAAAATTTTCTTTGCTGATGTTTCGAAGGTTCCAGCGCTTACGAGATATAAAGAAGCACGGCCAAGTACCATGTATTTATCCACAGGTTTCTGGGATTGCATCTTTTCGTAGACTGTAATACGTTCAATTGAAGATGGGTAACTTTGGTTGTCAAAGTAGGCTTGCGTGAAAACGAAAAAAAGGAATATTAACCAAGCAAGAAAACACTGCAGACATGTTTAACAGGATCAAGGCATTTTTTGGGGACTAACTCGGTCAAGTGTTCCATAGAACTAGCTTCTTTGTTGAAGGTCCTACTCAAGACTGCACTTGTAATTACAGGCCAATGTCAGTTGTTTATTTGATGGATTATTTTACATTTAAAAAAGGTGTCCTAAAAACTGGAAAGTTATTTTCAGAAGAGGATATTAGTTGAAATTATTGAAATTCTGTCTTCTCCGAGGTCATTTAAGTTAATTGGTTTGACGGCTTGCGTTGTTATCGCAACAGCAAAGCATATAGACTAAAACCAAAGAATTCTTTTTCCACCAAAAGTTTGTGGCGGGGATAACAAATTGATCACTTAAAGTAGGCGCAACTTAGCGTTTTGCGTTTTAGCATACTCAGCTTTTCATATTGAGCAAACCGACCGCGGATATATTACTGCACGAATGAGTTACACCAATCACCTAGTTTATTGGGGAAATCTACCGCGCCCAGAAGTGAACACAGATGTATTTCCGCTCATGTTATACTTTTAACGTAATTTCTTTTCCCTCAAGCCTGAGGTGGGTAGTCAAAATTATTTCCTGCGCCTTTGTCCGGAAAAAGGAGAAAAAAGCTTTTAGTGCTTGAAATGTCACCGGATGTGTGCGGCAGACTAGTGGCAAAATGAGACGAGAAACGTAATTGTTCCGTGCTTCAGTCAAAAATGTTCAGCTCGTTAATTCGACGAATCGTTGCTTTTGTGGGTGGACGCATGAGATGTGTAGAATTTTAAAACGGTTAGAAAATGAACGATTCCAGCAGAAATTTGTCCCGGAAGGTTTTTGCATTTTCTTAAAATCAGCGCAAATTTTTTAATATGACACGAATAACTGAGGCCTTTTTGAAAGATCAAATTGGAGGAGGTTATGGACCGGGGTGGAATCATTTGTCGTGCAGGCAAGGAGGGTTCCAAATTCTAAGAAAATGGGAAGCATGAAAACTGGTAGTTTTCCAAGGGAAGCTACCTCTCACCTTCTACCGGGATTTAGTAAGCATGTTATCTCGGGTGGATTAGTTTTCTTGCAAATTGATCAGGCATTGAGTGAAAGCGCATTCGGGTCTGGAGTGTGATTCATATAAAATCTTGCCAATATCTGAACTTTGATGCTATCTAGTATGCTTGATTTTTTGACATGGTAGTTCAGTTTCCTGTTTAAGTACTGGTTGACAACACTGAAGGTCTGAACCCGTTTGGAGTATAAAATGAAAAATGATCTCATATTCAAGTTGCTGGAAACCACATCAAACTGCTGAAATCACTAAATGGAAGCTGACGAGCCCAACAATTATCACACCTTATTGATGCACCATCTCAAGCAATGCATGTGCAAAATTGTTGGAAACAAATACTACGGTTGAGTACCTTAATGTATGGGTGGATCCGTTCAATAGGTTCAATCAGTATTAGAGAAAAGCCATTTGAAAGTGAAAAGAATGTTGTGAGTTGCGGCAAGAACACACAATTAAGTGACACAGATATGTCCTCTCGAGTCCTGGATTTCCATTCATAACTTAGGTAAAACGTTTTTGAGGTTATTGATTGTGGGTTCCGGGTTTTCAATCTGGATCTTCGGCCCAGTATTTAAAAGATCTCTGCAGTTAAGCGTTGAATCTATAACGTGATCCCTACTTGTGTTTGTTCCGAAGTGCAACACCGTCTTCCAAAATAACTTAAGGTACACAGTAGGATAAAACTTCTTAGAACCGTGCTGAGAGTTTATGAAAACCCGACAAGGATTTAAGACGAACGTTTAAATCTTTCCGGAGATACCCAAAGTAGTATTTTGCTTTTACAGGCAACAAACTCGGACCTAAAATGTGAGAAACCAAGAAATCGCACTGCATAAGCGAATGCGTTTATTAATGCGTGAACACTAAACCTCACGCGTTTGCGTAATTATAATGAACAAAGAAAAGTTATACGAAGTGCCTTCGCACAAAACAGTCGGAGAAGTCATGGTTTCCTTTTTTTGACAGCAGCTTTAATGAAAGTTTAAAATGACTGAACTAGAGAAAGTGGAGGGAAATACGGGAGAATCGCTGAAAGTAACGAAGGAGACGATCATTGTCTTCCATGAATTGAGAGTTTCGCTATATATCGGATGTTGATTTATTGGGCTGGCAAAGAATAATGGCGCGCTCCCCGGGGACATTGAGTTGGAGACCATCCGATATAGACGAGTTACCTGGATTCAGATCTAGGTTTTTATTAAAAACCTGGAGTGTGAATGGAACAAGAAAGCCGAACTAGGAAGACACCTTAGATATTCAAAAAAACGGGCCATTTATTATCTTTTGGAGGACCTTACTGCTAATTTTGAAATTCGCAGCAACAGACATGCTCCAAAGTGAGCTTTCGGATAAGTTCTTTGGTAGCACTCGGGTCAGTTAATGGTTCTGATCTCTAAAAGCTTTCATGTGCCCGACTAGTTTGTTAAAATTAGTTTCCAGCTGACGTGTAATTTCCTCTTTTAGAACTTACTTTTTAATAAAAACTAACCCTGAGATGAGGTGTGAGAAACAACTGGAACAAAAAAATTGTGACAAACTGGTAACTGTCGCCAAGACAAAAGAAACGAAAATCTAACCACGCGGAACAATCAAATAAGCTATCTATTCTATTTGACCGAAGCCTATAACTTGGTTTCCCTGCACGAATGCCAATGATAACTATTGTGCTTACCGGGATTCAGGTCAAGTTGATTTTCCTGCTTTGTGCATTTAGCTTCCGGCAGGCGGCCTCTCTGAATATCACTGCGTTAGAAAACCGTACACATCAGCATGTTCTACAAAAGAGCACTTAGTTACAAAGCTTCCGGCCGCGGACTTGCGCTAAATGTCGATGATTATTACGGCTATAAATCTTAGTTAAGCTCGTGATTGTGGCATGGTCAGACGAATCGAGATCAATAAAGATTTTGGCAAGAGGGTAATTTCACTACTGACTAACGAAGAGCTTGGTAAGGAGTGCATTCCAGTTGAAAGACCAAAGGTATTTCCGAAACCGAAATGAGTGAAAGACCTAGCACCAAACTGAGACAAAAACGGACAAAAGTATATCTGCGCAGATTACCGGAATGTGTGAGCTGAAATCAGTAAATTCATGCAGCCGTCAGTAGCGCGTCATGCCTTACCAAACAGCTAAAACTTGAATATTTAGGTTAAAACTCAGTAACAGAGGATTTCCTGTATGGGAATGAACACGTTCAAACAAGTACTCTGCTTGAATTACGTTGACTGCTGACATGTAATATGAAGCAAACGCAACGCCTTCTCTGTACAACAGGACAAGAACGTAGTACCTAATAAATCCGCTTGTCACAGAAACCTCGTCTTTGACGATACTGTGGATCCGCCTTAGAACAGGCTGCGCAGTCAAATGAATTGTAATTCAAGATGTAAGATCTTTTTCTACACCGGTTGCGTCTGAGAGACAAACTCCGTTTGCGGCCGCGGACTATTTACGCTAGGTCAGCAAAAACGAATGAGGTTGACACGTGCAAGAGATCACCAATTCGGTTTCCCATGGAAACATGATGGCATGCAAAGCTAGCTATATCCTACTTTATAGACTTTGGCAAAAGTAAATGCCAGACTTTAATCAGGTTCTGAGTTTTGTGGAGCATTTTTAAATGCCCTTATAATGAGATTAGGTTGCAATCACATTGAATGCTTCATGCAAACTGGTTACATGGGAAATTAATCATATGATCCCTGCGCCATACTGTTAATTATAAACAGCGAGATACAGAACACTCTGAGTTTGGTGAAATTTTTGTTGGGAAATCATTCAAGCCTCCTAGCGACATTAAAAAATTTATTGCATAAATAAATGCAATATTTGTTTGCATTACTCACCCGTTTGGAAAAATAAAACAATACTGCCTAATTTATCGAATACATTTTGACATAGTCATTCAATGTTGGAAAAATAAAATATCAGGAACCAAAGACCTTGGTGGGGTTTGGATCCACATCCACAGGCAACCCGACCGCTGATACTTTGGTTTATCCGCCGAGCACTGGCTTCTGCCGAAAGCTACGCTGACGCTTTAATCAGGACACGTTGGTAACCTGCCTAGATTAGCAAGCACCTGCCATCCACTATAGAAGACGCTACACAAATTGGCCGCCACTGTCCAACGATCTTTAAATGAAACTGAACACATTTTGGTGTGGCTTCGGATGATAGAAAACTTGCGTGATAAAATGCATTGATTTGACTGCGTATTTTGATTTTCTATAGTTTAAAACATAATAATTTGAGGGTGAGAAAGCTTGATCGTAAAGCCTGTAATAATGTTCCAGTGCCCCTTGGCAAGCTGCGATAGCCAGTTTGCTAGACATAATAGATAACTTGACGATCGAAGTAAACCATTTCAAACCATCAGGGGAATGAGAAATTTCGTAAAACTGCATAGTTGTATAGTGGAACATGGTGTGTCACTGGCGATGTTTGAGCTGTGTAGACGACCTTTCTAAACCCGAAAAATCAGTGGATGAAATTAATTTAACAAAGAAGTCCAATGATTACTGAAAACGAAAGACTTCACCAGCGAGTAATGTTACCGCACAATAATGTGGAATCCGCAATGTACCATAAGACAAGCCTAACAAATAATGAATACATGTTATTCAAAGTAAGAAACTTAAATTTTCGTCGCCTTCTTTGGGAATCTATTTGTAAAAAATGTGTCTTATTGGGAACCTATAGACAAACTCTCTGTGGGACAAGTGTCAACATAATTTACCTGCACAGAAAGAGACGGCCTGTTTTTTTTCTGACTCCATATATCCGTACATTTGAACTTCCTGTGCAAGGACAGCTCTGTATTTATTCTCAATGTAAGCAAAGACGATAAAAATTTGAATAGGTGCTGCCAAACCAAAATTAAATGACTGCAACAACTACACTCGTGATTCTACCGGTCAGTCAAAAGCTCCCGAGGTAACGTGCAGCAGTGTAATACAAAATACCATTTCCCGTTACCGTTGTGTCAATATTTGCGGCGGAAATCATCGCAAGTCTGCACCACGTAACGGTTTGGGAAATGTCAAGAAGACGCACCGCAGGCACCGGGGTCGAACGGATGGAACGAAAAAAAACCGGCCTGTTTTGGTCCTTATGGTTTTCTCTCGGAGAGAATGCGCGGGTGGTGGTAGCATGTTTTTGCAAAAGAATAGCGCTGTAAATCAAAAATTACTCCGAGTATTTGTTAAATGTTCGTTTATTTCATTTTGTTACTCGAGTACAGAGTAAACTTATATGCGTAGGATCTGCTGGTTTCAAACACCGGGCAAAACCGCGTTCTTGGATGAAACATTGGAGCAAGTTTTTGAAAATGTGACAGGCGCTTGGAAGTTACAACTGGAATTCGCAAAGGTAAGCTAGTAAAACATACTGATCATCACGATTTCAGACAGATCTAATTATCACCTTGTGAATGTGACTCGGCAAGCAAATCTTTTGGGTTTGTGCAGTGTAATTGATTACACAACAATTTGCGATCAATTAGGTTTCAGATACCACTGGAGAGTGGACATCGCATGAACATTTAATGATTCGGGAAGGGATGGTCGGCAGAATGTGGAAATTGTAGTATAGACAACCAGGTTTAAACGCCATGACGCTAGTGGTGTGAACAGGTTCTATTGATTTACTTGACAGTTAGATCAGCATCAACTGGCTGGCGCTGGCCAAGCGGATTGGATCGTGGCTTTCAGACGTGAAGCTCCCGGGTTCCAATCCTCCCACCGCCGGTCAACTTCCCCACTTGGTGGCCCTCTGTTGGCCGCGGCCTCTTTCCTGAAAATTAGTGTGCACTGTTGTTTCGTTAAAAAATGAAGTAAAAGATAAAAGACCATTGACGGGCTGAAAGCAATCAAAACCCGTCTGCTGCGATAGAAAGACGATGTTTGTCGAAGAACGGAATGGTGAGGCAGATATATTTAGGGTGAAACAAAAATAAAATAAAATTACAATAACCATAATAGACAAGAGAGTTCGGAAAGCAAAAACCATACACAGTTTTAGTTTGATCACGATTTGCAACAGATGAAAACAACCAGTGGGATGTTTACGGACAAGAGATATATGCCGCTCGACTTTTATTAAAACGGTAGGTGAACAAAAACATGCAGGTTGGGTTTTTCTTTCATTTTCATGAATCATTAGAATGGTTTAGCTTATAAGTTACAGGTAAAAGTAAACTGACTGTGATCATCGTATTGCATCTGAAATGCCTCACACAAAGCAGAACGTTAAAACGCAAGGTTTGTCTTCAACCCCAGTCACTCTATTGCCTGCTAGCTCCAACTAGTGGGACTCCCTGAGAAAATTTATCTTTCCAAGGTATTGGAAGCACGAAGTTGGACCCTGACGACGCCTCGAAACAGAACCTTCTTTAAAATTTTGGAAATCTTATTCAGATTTGCCTACTGATTTACCGCATTAGCGCTCTCGATCGTTTAATGTTTTCTAATGTGCCAGTGAACTGGAGTCAACGAGATTAGACGGGATCAGTTAACTAATTCATTTCTGGTTGCCTGAGGGGTTGTGAAAGAGTTTTAGCGAGGGGATTTTCTGCAGCCTGTCCGAATTTCTTTTGTGTGCTTGGTTGGGGGGCGCAAAAAGATAAGCCATTTGTTTTGTGAAAGCCCTTCGGCCGCTACGTTTATGGGGAACGATGGACTCTTGGTACATGGGACGTAAAAGCAATTCCCCTTTTGGGAGATATGGACAGCCCTAACACTACTTCGAATCAAACATCCCAAAGGTCACCGGGCTAGTTGACTTCACCACCATGATGGCGTATGACGCGGAGGCCAAATGACCTGTCAGCCATCACAATTCAAAGTACACAGACGGACAGACAAGCTCACTTACGCACAGAAAATTTAACATCCCTTGGCATGTGAACGTTGCGTCACTTATTTGATTGTGAAACTTGCCTTGAGAAAGACTACTCACGGTAGTCGAAACGTTGGCTAATTGCTTTTACCGACAACGCGGTTATTAACAATATATCATTCACAGTAACATTTCCCATCCCAGTTTCAAGTATTTGTTCCGAAGAGCATTAATTCCTAGGATTTCTGCTCTGTTGCATTTGAGGCAACTGACACGCTGCTGTTTACTTCTTCGAGGCACCTAACGCACCGCTTTTACGCTGAATTTTACGAGCATGTGAAAGTTGATGAATTGTTTGTGATTAAGGCGTCCAACTTTGATAGTTTATTCCTGTTGAAATCTGGGGTATTCAGTGAGCTTTGAAATGGAGAGTGCATGGGTCGAGTTTGATGGAACACCCGTTTCTAATGTTAGTTGTCCGATGGCTGGCTCTGATTTGATGTCCTGTTCAGGTAGGTAGATAACATCTTCAAACCTTTATCATTGGGACTGTACTCTGGTCTGTCTTCTAGAGTTTCCTATCTGGAATGGTCAGCGCAGTGACTTTCCTTGATAGCACTGATTGGTTCTTCTTTTACAAAGCAGCTTGTGGCTGAAGCCGGTTTGATTGGCATGTCACTGAAATAGTGAGTATGCAAAGCTGGATGTTTACACACGCACTTCGCGTTCAAGACAGGACAAAGGTAGTTCAATTGATAGTGTATCTTCCCGGTAAGCGGAAGATCATCGGTTCGATTCTTGTTTGTGGTGCCCATTGCGTTGGTTGTGGACAAGTTTTACTCAGCGATCTACTGATTTAGCCGCTAAACGCAACTAAAAGCTTGAAAGCTTTCAGTAAAAATCACTTGTATGATAATTTTAATAGAAGCTACTCAAGATCAGTAAAATGAAACGAACGATTGCTTTATCCACAAAAAAGGCTTAAGCTATAGAGCTAGAGGCGTATTGTAACCACATGACAGAGTGGCTTCTAATACTGCCAAAATAGGATTGTCAAATTCGATTCGCACAAGGAAATAACTGACACAAAAATGGAAGCCTGACCGACGAAGCTACCGGGATTGGTTTATCAGCCACCGACCATTTTGGAAATAAATAGCACTACCAAAGCCTCAAGGCATTGGTAACAGGATGATAGTGATCACTTTTCGGCAGACAAATGTGAATAGCAACATCATCAAAAATATTAATGTTATGAGGACATTTTCTTTTTTCAACAGATGACATCTAAATGATCAACAGTTTGAATTATAACTCTTCCGGTCACTTTGGTGGTAGATGACCAGTTGACTTACCCTAATTTGTTACCCTGCGCGACCTTTTGAGTCCCCCTACGAATCCAGGTCGTTCCAGTTGTCCCTATCATTGTTCACATATTTCTGGGACATGGAGATTATGAGGCATGCTTGCCCCGCAGCACCTGTACTTGATGGGTGCACTGAAAACTCATTTTATCGCTCGCTTGAATAGAAAAGCCAAACGATATTCTTCACAGAGTTAGTCACGGTGCCCCTCGACAAATTCAAACCAAGAAATGTGGCGCTGGGAGACGCGCGTAAGATACGGAAGTAAAACGAATGTGTTGGAAATGACAATGCCACTGGCACGCCGATTCATTGAAATACATACGGATAGATTTGTTTTCATAAAAGTGCAATTGATACGGGTAATGCACGGTTCTGAGGGTTCTGGACTCATTTTCAAACCTCAGGATGCTAGCAGTACGACCACCCGTTGCGATCGGGACTTCAATGCAGTCAAAACCCGCTGGTTTTCTACCTTTTCTTCGATGAACTTTGCAGTCTGGCGAAATTGCACAAACATTTATAGTTCCCGTTATTTTGACTGTCCAGGATTTACTGCCAATGAAATATGCAGTGCAGTGGCTTCGAAAAAATGTCACTCATTTAACGCGCCTCCTGATTCTGATTACATAATATGCTCCTTATGGCGTGAAAAGTATCGTGAATGCACAACTTGTTTACGATGGTTTTATCGCCCATCCTTAGAACTTATGCAAAACGGTTGTGTTCAAATGGAACTAAAGTCAAGCTAATTACAAAAATATCTCGAAGGAATGATTCCTCGTTTTAAAGTGAGTTTCGTTTATTTTACTATATACTTTAAAAAGATTAGGCATTGTAAAAATGAATCTAGTTAACCTATCAAATGAGTCAAATAGATCAGGTCCATAACGTTGCGTAGCACCTTTGTGGCACGTGGGCAGGTTGACAAGTATGATTCTCCGAGTTTGTCCAAATCACAGTTAACTATCTGGTTTCCTGTTACTCGTTTCAGGTCATCATTCACTGGAAAAATTAATTCGAAAGTGCTAGGTTCATAGACGTGGTCCGAAGCATTTCGTCACCTGTTAACCATTGCTTACCAGCACTCATGGGAACGTATCTGTGCAATGTGACTTCATCGACTAAATTGCGCAATAGAGTTGAAAAGAAATTTTGTAAGGTTCACCAGCAGATCAAGTGTTTCTAGTCGGTCATGGCATTTTACATGTTAGTTCTCAGTTGATTCTACCGTGATGATAATACATTTTCATAACTTAGAAAAGTTAGTCATAAATAGGAGCAGAGATATCGTGGTTCATTATTCAGTCACTTTCCCAGATTGTTCGAGTCCTGTCTGCAGGTTGCAAAACAAAGATTATATTAGGATCTAGAGCAAGCGATGATCGTTTGGTTGACTTTATTCGCGACGGTAGATCAAATATTTTGCACTTCTTGGAAGGGATATTTCGTGAAAGAAAAATGGATGTTTGTCGCCGTTTGGGACATTAATAACAGATGGTAAGCAAATCATTTCGGACAGAGATGAGACCAGTAAATTTATTTATAGCAATGGCACATGCTGCTCTTCTAAAGGCAGGTGGCAACAGCATATCTATTCTTTAGCTGCAATAAAAATCGCTGTATGCCTTCAAGCCTGGAATGAACCGATCAGGATTAACAATAATGCAAACCTGAACGGATTAGTATTAAGTAATCCAAGTTATCCAAGTTAAAATGAGTAAACTAAGAACTCCGCTTCCTTAACTTTTAGAATAATCACGTGATCACACCAAAAATGAACGCTTAAAAGCGGGCTAGTTGTTCTCAGTAATTCTTCGTACTCGAGCACAGATCATATAAACGAAAATGACAGTTGACTGAGCTTCGTTCCGAATGAGGTGCTGCGTTTTACATTTGGTTTGCTAGCCAAACTGGAATAGTGAGAATTCAATTATTTCTGTTTATTCCAAGGGTGACATATTGTCAACAATCATTTTTTATTCCCATCTCGGCCAGAGTGTTTAACTTGTCTATGGTAATGATATTTATACACGCAAAACAGGATCCAATGGACGTAAGCTGATCGCTTCTGTTGTAACGAGGGCCATGAATGAGAAAGGTTTCAACCATTTTGCAGGAGCCGGAAGCCTCAGGGTTTAGTACAGTTTTGTAAACATCATCTAGCACCAAATCGCTCTGATTTGACTAATTCCTCACAACAACATCTACTCAGAAGAGAAAAGACCGATACATATCGGACTCGGCTGCAAGATAGCATGACTAACTATTTTAAGAGGATAACCGCCAATGCTTCATTAAATGTCACTACCTGTTGTATTCAGTCGTCGTTTGAAGGGCCCTCGTGCTCCTCATCCTAGCAGTCCAACTGGACCAATACGAATCGATCCACTGGTGAAGGCTTTAGTATATTTTTCCGTGCCGCTCCTTGAAAAGTCTCAATAAGTTTGGGGTGTTTTTAAAGCTACAAATTGGTCATTTATCCTAACTGGCCCTCCAGATTCGCCCCAGTAACTATGTGTCTCACAAAGTCTCTGTTGAGGAAATCTTACTCTGCATTTTCTCTTGACGAAGGCCGTTTATACAAAATGAGAGGACGAAGGCACAAACCTGGTATTCTCAACCGAGTTGACTGATTTTTCTCGTTAGCCCAGGGAAGATGGCCAAGTCCTTATTCAAAACGATTACGACGACCTACGAGGAATACAGCCCTAGGCCTACAGGCATCTGGGGCAAGGGTGTACAGGACATCCAGGATGTCTGGCCTCATCCGAAGGATGTGGTAATTGAGCAGTCAGTCAGCAGCTCCAACTAGGTAAAGGACCTAAAGCTTACCTCCGCTGCTTTGTGGACTATGTATTCGATTTCTGAAGGCTTCAGTCGCGGATGTCTGAGGAAACTTCCTGGCGGTTGTGCGCTCACAACCAAATCTTGGACCTACTCCAGGATGACCTCCACAAAATCTTGTTGTCCCGTTGGGTGCAAAATAACTCTCAGATTCATCAGTTTACTTGTCTTCTGATAATGACGCCAGCGCAGGATCGAGGCACAATCCAATGGATCCGATACTTTACTCACGTATGCCGCGGCACTTTGCACACGTTCACCGTTCAAAATTGGAACATTACAAGCGTACTGTGCTACGTATACTTCAGCAAACAAGCTCAGCTAGAACCTTGAATAGTACTGATTTTATCATGTGCATTCCGCAAGAAGCCAGAACTGGCGACATCAGTCTAATAAGAAAGTTACCGCCGAACGCCAAAGATATTATTACTTATATTGTTCTGGAAACAGAAGTCTAGGCTTCTGGTCGAACGGGAGTTGGAGTAGTTTTAAATGATAAACTGGAGACTGGTGCTTTCGAGTGGATCCAAGATGATAGTCAGCTGTTTGCTAGGTTCATCAAAAGCTAATGCAAAACAGGCAAGATAAAAGCTGGTGGGTGGTACTGGCTTTTGATTTCTGTGTGCCCCCGCATGAGGCATCCCTGATTTCTCGAAGGATAGTTTTAGTAAACATCTTCACGACGTAACAGTACAAAAAATGGACACTGTCAATTTAATCTGGGGGCTTAAATTCCATGATATTCAGACTTGCACGTGGTGAGCGCCACCTATGAATTCTTTCTGGTCTTAATTTCTGCCGCTCAGATAATAGTGGGACCCTGAAGTCTATTCTCTTAACACCGACTGCTTCTATTGAACACTAGTTTTAAGCGCCATCCACCAATCTGTCGGCTTTCTTACCCAGAATGGGATCAAGATGAATTACAGCAAAATAAGTTACAGATTGCACGGCTGTGTTCAAAACTGCTTTCGTAATGGGGAACTTGGTTTGATTTTGGTTCAGCATTGGCGTACCCCAGGATTGTTATGCAGTTGGGTGCAACCTTCAGGAACTTGGTATCCCGAGTCATCCCAGAGATATCGAAGCCAGCTATGATGGTCAAAATCTACAGTAGGACAGGAGATACGTTGGGCGCTATCCCATCATCCCCTCTATCGCAGCAGTGGTCTCCTCTTGTCCGACTAGTCTTGGCATTATTTCAGGCCATAAGATCACTACATATCTCTAATACCCTATCCGTAGTCCAATCTCAAAGGACTTGCCGACTAAACTAACCCACCAGGACCTGAAACATTAGTCCATAAGAAACCCAAGAAGTGATCACGGAAACGGGTAATCAAAACGCTTCATTGAAATGGAATCAGGTACTGCCCTAAGGAATCTCTAAAAATTGCCCCACCTGACTCATTTTGTTAATACCTAAACAAGTGGTTCCCGCTAGATTATCTGTCAAGCCGACGGAGTGCCCATTCGCTGGCCCTAGAAAGGTCAGATTAACACTTCAGTCTGTAGTTTAACTGGCCTGAAATCTGTGTCGCACTTACGCCCCTCTAACGCCGCAAGGCTGCAAAACCAGACTGCATACCGTCAGCTTTATTGAAAGAAGCAAAATACGATATGGCAAGTGAACTGACTCTCGAAAGCTTCAAAGTATGAGACAAGGAATAAACTCCTCCGGAGTGTTCGGAACTGATGGTCATCAAG
Source organism: Fasciolopsis buskii (assembly GCA_008360955.1). Lineage (NCBI taxonomy): Eukaryota > Metazoa > Platyhelminthes > Trematoda > Plagiorchiida > Fasciolidae > Fasciolopsis > Fasciolopsis buskii. The sequence continues at coordinate 301,690 of LUCM01004270.1, read as the reverse complement.
ACTCGGTGGCCAACCGGCTGTGACTGCCATGGAGGGTGCAGGTGGCTTTGAATATTTTTTTGCTATCTGTAAATTAATAGCAAAAAGAAAGAAACAAATTCTTGAGCAGCAGGCGGGTTTTCTGCCGCTCGGGACTGCGTTGATCGGATATTCACTCTCCGTCAACTATTAATGCATAGACGCAATTACCTCGGACCAACAATTGCCTCCTTCCTTGATATCAGAGCAGTTTTTATTAATTTGGCAGGACTGATTTATAAGTTTCTTTTTTAAGACGCGGCGTGCTTCAAGAATACGTGTCAGTCATTAATTTTCTTTTACCCTTACACTTCTGGACCAGTAACAGTCTACGGCAAGCTTTGGTCTTCATTTGAAGTTTCCAGTGGATTTCAAGGTTGTCATTCTTTAGCGTTTTTCTTTAGCTTTGCGATAAACGAAGTCCCTAAAATATTAGTCGAGAGTCTCGTGGAAGATGGTTTTGATCTCTTAACAGGTTAGAAAATTACCGTAAATCTTGGAACCAGACTACGTAAGGAATGCGTCGAAAAATTGGCGTACCATGTTTTAAAACTTATTGTGAATTAAGTGACATTAATAACACAACGTTGTTGTCGGATGTCGAAATTGGCCAACTTCTCAACTGCCGTGGTTTGCGTTTCTGTCTCCCATGGTAGTGAAAGCCTTGGCAAAATAAGGTACCTACCAACAACGTTGTCTTACTGAGAACGGAATTAGTGACTTGGAATAGGCCGGCAGCTCGGATTAGCTTCTCTTGAACATTTGACTAGTAAGGTGCCCCGATACCGTGTGTAGTTTGTAACATCAAATGAAAGGTTATACTTCAGCACTGGCTACAGTCTGTACATACGTTGCATTTGTGCGGTGAAACACTGGAGACTACTGAGAGTTTTGTTCATCGGGAAGCTGTATGTTTTAAATGTCAGAGTATGAGAATGTACAGCTTGCTGCATTTCAGAGATCAGATTAGCATTTCCTAACCTCATGCACCTCTGACGTCAACACTGTTTTGCGTCTCTTCAAAAGTTTGGGTAACGAATGCCACCGTGGGCCCCGTAATACTGTACGATCGTGAAATATGGTCCCTTAGATTTCAGGAATTTCGTCGCTGGGCTGCAGTTGACGTCCACTGGAGCAGCACGTTAACAACGCTGAAGTGAGCAACCGAGTGCTCGTCATCGGACTGGTCTCTTATTGAGAATCCCTGCGCAGCACAAATCACTTCGGGCATTGTTTGGGCTCCCTGGGTCTGAGTTAAAAAGAAAACTTGTAGGTCATATGGTGGGCTGCACCGAAGAAATGAAGTAGCATACACGATGTTCACCAAATGTTGGCGCATATCGGATTGTATCTCATATGAACATGGACTGAAACCCAAGTCATTTGTTGAGGTGCATTTGCCTTAGTTGCAATCACCAAAAACGACAATAGAGAAGAGGGTTTCCAAAAAGTAATCCAAAAGACTTATTTATTCAATAACTCACGTCTTATCTCTGAGTCATTAAAAAACCTACCATAATATTATAGCAATACAGTCAAGGGAAACAGTCGTTTACTTGTACGTTAGCCAATGGTCAGTTGGCAGGTAAACGCTGAAGTTGTGAGGCCGGGAATTTCGAGTTCCGTCTGACGATCAGACTACAGTGAATCTATGAAAATAATTGTGCATTTGAGAAGCAAGCAAGTCCTTCTGTATGTTTGGCCGACTATCATAGTATTCTAACTGTTAAGCGCTGAGTTTAGATTGTAAGTATTTACGATTGAGGTGAAACGACAATGTAACTCTGTAGAAGTAGTAGTAGTAGTAGTAATAATAATAATAATAGTAGTCATATCTTTATGGAATTGTCAGAGAACTTGACTTCGGACCTCATCGGTGAGCGTCCAGTGGAAACAGTACGTTCGTTTCCCAAATGGCCCTTGACTTTACAAAATAGACATCTGTCTTGAGAAATTTGATTTGTATTTCTACAAGCTGTTTCTGCTTCGGCCCTTGTTTCAGTCCCCTAGTTGAACCGACATAAAGACTTTATTTCCGTTTGTTTTATCCATCCAGACCATTTTCTGCTCATCCAACAGTGCAGGTGAATCAGTTTAATTTGTTTATCAAGTAAAATGTTTGAAAAGTACCGACATCCCAAAACCCCTTTGGGTGCCTCGGGGTTACTTGATCCAAAATTTCAGCATCATCCAGACTGAAGTTGTCTATTTTTACCGCCTAATAAGGGTCACGGAGGAACCTAGTCGTAGCTAGTTTGATTGCTTAAATCCGAGTTTTCACTTTCCACCCGATTTGATCGACACAGCTTCAATCGCACTCGGTACATTGGCACCTGAATTTGAAGTTTTACTTTTCCCGTTGCTCTTGTGCTATTCATCAAAGTGTTCCAATAGTTTTAAATGATTTTAACGGAGCTCTGATTTCCTGAGGTTCGAAAATCTTGCAATTAATTCGAATGCAATCTTGATGTTTGATGAGCTGACTCTTTTGACTGACTGTGCTCTCCGGTTCACTGCGGCGGGTTCCTTAAGAGACTTCGCTTACATCCGTTTTTCTCGAGCTTCTTAAATTTGTAGGTTTCTTCCTTAGTTATTGGGTTTTAATTTGATAGTTGTTTTTGGGTCTCGTGAGCAGGGAACGGATGTATAATTTTTGTAATTATTTGGGCAGTGTAAGGGCAATGGGTATTGACTCGCGTTGATTATATCTATCAATAAGCGGAGCGAAAACGCAGCAAAAGGAAGTCGATGAGTGCGCGGAACCAAATTAGCCGGCAGAATAATCAATGAGTGACTGTTGCTTATCGAAAACTAATGTATATGTAATTAGTTTCGAATAATGAACAAACTTTTTATCTCCTCGATTTGGTCTTTCTCACGAGACTTCGTGGGAATTGGAGATAGCGGCCGCGAAATAGAATCGATTGAAGATTTCCAGTCGATGTAGAGCAGACGTCTTACTAGAATCTCATTTGAGTCGTTAGGAGTGTGAATGAATGATAAGTCCACTTGATAATCACATAGTGATTCTTCGGAGGATTTTCATCGGTCAGACTTGAAAGTACTGGTTTTTCTTTGTCCATCCATATGCGAAACATACTACTGAGAAGAGAAGACGTCCCTTTATATTTTCTGCCTTGAGAAACAGGTGGTCGCTACGAAATTTAATTGTCTGGTCTGAACGTTTATTTCCGACAGGCTTTTGTCCACCACGTGCATTTGAGCTTCTTTTTTATTAGCACGTGAGAAATGTCACTTCCCCATTTTTCTCCGATTCCATCATGAGGTTGACATCTCCGAATATGCTGTTTGTTTTACATGTCCCTGCAACATCCGATTTTTTTAATGCTCACGAAAGTATCATCGACACACCTGATTTTGCGTTATGGTTTTAAGAATACACTATTCTGTTTGGCAGGGATTTAAAATTATTCGCTACACGCTCTCCAGATAGTTCTTTGACGTGTCCTACGAGCATATGCTTTGAACTTTGAAAGCTAGACATCGCACTACGGTTCTTCCACAAGTTACTAGCATATAAATATGAGAGTGTATCTGCTGGCTTCTATAGGTCTGCGTTCTGTACATGTTGCTTTGTTTGAACCCATCTTATTCTCTGATCATTATCACATCGAAAGTGCGAGTTTCTCCTCGGTTACTGTTTCCATCTCAAAATGTGCTAGGTGATAAGGACACTAAAACTCTTTTGGTATAACCGATGCATTGTGTTCCGCAAGCGCTATGCATGAAACGTTGTCCATTTATGGATTGCAATGACAAACAGTTCCTACCCGTTTCTTCGTTTCTGTATAATCCAGTTTTACCATCAGTACACCCCAGAGAAAGATCTCACAAAGGAAGCTAGGTCAAGGGATTTCATGGACGACAAGAACGTTCGTTAAAAAAGAAATAAACACTGATTGCATGGCTCATTAGCTTTATGAGTTATTCTGTTAGGATGTTTACTGGCATGTTGGAAGTTGTTTATTGTTAACAAAAAATTCACAGCTTCGAATCAGGAAACATTAACAAAACTTCCACGGACACCATGGTTTTCTTACTAAAGGAAATGTTTTTTCGACGACTACCTTTGAAGGGTTCAAAGTGAGTGGGTCTGGAAATTCCAGCTGCCATTTTTGTTGGTAACACTAGTTTTTCTTTACTGCGGTTATTCCCATAGGAGTGCCGATTTATGCACTTTTGGTAGACCATATGAAAGTAGAATAGCTGATGAATTTGCTTTCAGCGTTTAGCAGAAATGTTTGTCACGCAGCCCTTTGCTGATTCCTACTTCCAGTTAGTTCGCCTATTATTATGTTGTGCCATCTGCCCCGTTGTGAAGCAGAGAATGTGATCTGGCCTTCCTTTATTCTGAAATCTTCTGAAGACATCCTAGTTTTTTTATTAGAGCTACTCCGGATGGATTGGCTGTCTTTAGCAGCACAGTCTTTTCGACTGCACAGTTTGTTCAGTTCTTTTACGAGCTGGTTAATAAAGGGCTCTGGAATTCACTGTAGTTATGTCATCTGGTAACAAGCAGATTCCCAGAACATTCCACATCCGTTTTTGAGTGGATGCTAAATTATTCGGTTGACTGTTTAGACTGTAACTCTAAATCGATGCGGAAAAAAAGAGTGAGAAACCACTTGTTCTCACTCCCAAGTTTGATCTTCAATGCGACCGTAAATTTGTTCGGAAAGATGGGAACTACCGAGTCTCTCATTGTGTTGAACGCAGTTGAAGTGTCCCTTAAGATTTCCACTGGACTTGGAAGGAAAAACACTGGAATCACTATGAAGTGATTATAAATTTTGTGACCTACAAAATTGTGCTGCACTTTGGAATCCTGAATAGTTATCTTGAGCAAACGATACCTTCTTCGCTAATATTTTTTCTTGAACAGCTTAAGAATCCGAAAAATTGTGTTGACAAAGTGACCGGACTAATCAGTGCTAATATCAGAATCACCAAGAATGACTGAAAGAGAAACTAGATGTTGTGTAAGAAAAAGTCAGGTTGTAGCTCAACTGGACGACTAACACAATAATCACTCCACTACTTTCGAAGGAATCCGGCCAGTCGGTCCCATTTTACCGCGAATATATGATCTTATTTAACTACAAAAAGAATGGATACCGCTGCGTCAGATTATTGGCAGAAGCGAGCACCCATACCAGGATACGACGAAATGGTTAGCTGAGGTTTCTGAACCACTTAGAGAGTCGGTTACAAGACCCAATCTTCACGAAGAACTCCGATTTGCAGGTTGAACTGAACCCAGCACAGTGGACGAAGAATAATTTGCTCACCTTAGGTATGTTCTTCGTTTACAAATGTTCTTCCAAAAGAAATGATTTTTGTATAGGAAGATACATGACAAATTCAGGAAATATACTGGATCGGCGGTTGATGTAATCAAACGACCTCTGCCTATGTGCACATGCAACATCCAGTTTCTTTTTGGTAGAGGTGAGCATCCCTTCGCTTCCACGTTGGCTGACATTTTTGTGAAAAAACTGGAGAACGTTTTGCTGTTTGAACAGCACAACAAACTGACATTTTACAAGCAATACGGGGACTATATAATATGCGCATCTGATCCCATCATGGACTATTGTATTACTCCATCAAGCGCTTGATTACAAAATTCACCTTGATAATGAAGGCCTTACACTACCTGTCATTCTTAAATTTTTTCTTATCGCGTCATGAAGACGGTTTGCTTCAGCGATCAGTTGCAGAAGAACATGGGCTACAAGATATGTATAACAAAAGATTTTCCCCCAAAATTACTAAAGGACCCTTATTTAGTGCCTAACAAACAGCCGTCTTGATATGCGCAGAAGATACAGTTGAAGTTAAACTAGAACGACCGAAGAAACCAATTCTAAAAAACATTTAAGATTAATGTTTTGTCGAGGAGGGCATAAAAATCAACAGAAAACCATAACCAGCCATCAAATAATTAATAAAACTGTTTACCTATCCACCGGCTATAAAGAGGACACCATAGCAGATAATTTAGGTGGTAGACTCAAAGCGAAATCAGAAATAATTATTTAATTTCTGAACTAATTCTTTCTTTATTACGATCGAATGACGTAAGAAGTGCATCGAAAAATCGATGCGCCATGTTTTGGTATTAATTGTGAATGATATATTGTTAATAACACAGCGTTGTTGGTAGATGTAATGTGCCAGCGTTTCGACTACCGTGGGTAGCCTTACTCAAGGCAAAATTTTTTCGCTTTTCCTAAATTAATAGATGAAAGAAGAATTTCTGCGGATTCTGCGGCTAACTTTCCTTGCCATTTCACTTGCACCTTTTAGGTCGGACCAAAAGATTGCCCACGCGCATAAATAGAACAGCACATGAATCATCCTAACTAAGGACAGATGAAAAATAAGAAAATAGCCATGGCCACGCATTTCGTAGAATGGGATCGTTTATTCAACACAAATGAAGTTGCCCGTCCCGTCTACACCATTAGATTAAGAATAACAAATAAAGTGAAGGATCAAGTCCTGTCGATGACCGAAGCAATTACGATTCACCTGAATTATCACCTTTTAATGCTCCCACAAACGACGCGCACGATCCCTCGCTTTTCTTTGGTCATCAGGGAAAAATGCCACGGCGTAACCAATGACGCAGCGAAGCCGACGCGATATTTATCAATACACGTTATCTATGATGAGGTCGAATGCACAATACCCACTCAGACATATCGTTGCTGTTATTACCTATTTTTATCAATTAAATACCCGTAAGCTGGCTTGCATTCAGACGATGGTAGCGCATCGAAAAGAATCTTTTTTTCTGACGGTGATTCTAATATCTCAATTGTGGATTTTCAGGTGTCTGAACACTTGCACGATATCGGAAAAATTGTCCTACAACCACTGAGTGCCCCAAACTCCTGTGGAAATTGCCACGCCGAACCGAGGGCTCATCCAAGCAGCAAAAGAGATGCAAATATGTAAGCGTAAACGAGTACCATATCCACGGCATATTGAATGACATAACTAGGTTGACAAGTCAGCACTTTGGACAGTTTCATCCTAGCACCAGTAATTTGTAGCACCTTTAGTACATTTGTCGACCAACGCTTTGATGTGTGCAGTAGTTGTTCAGGTTGATGTATTGTTCAGTCAACGTCTTGAATATCCACCTTAGGCAAAACGTCGGTTCAATTCCTCCTCCAGCAAAAAGGTGGCATTCTGGTAACTTGGAGGATGAGTTTTGTACTTGAGTGCAGAACACTGTCTGATTATTTTCTATTAAATATAACTGAAAAACTGCGAATGGGGTTGTGACAGTTTATGTCGGGTTTGCCACCAAAAGCCAGAACTTGAATTAGGTCAGAAAAATTGTATGTAATTCTATCAAATGCGAGGAGTCCAAGACCCGAATTCTGTCTAGACCAAAGTTGAGTGTCGCTGCCACCCTCGGAAAAATAACTAAATGCACCGCGGGCGAACTTGTGCCATGGTAAAATAAAATAGTCAGTCATATTGCCAAGCAGAACGAACCTCAGGAAATGGGTTCCTCAGAAAGATCAACACTCATTCACATCTCGTACAATTCGAATAATGCCACGATAGTATGTGGCTAGTTGACTTAATTGAACGAGATATTAAAACGGGTGCCTGATCAGCATATTTGTGGGTGAAGAAGAGGAATACAAACTAAGAGACAAAGAGAAACGCTGATGTCGGTCGATGAATTCGATCAACCGGCACTCATGGTAGAGCTCCCCTCTGGGTAGACTGAAGAGTGAGCATGTGATCAGTCCCAGGATCGAACCGGTAATGGAATATTTCATGTCTGTGTCTGTTTGCATGTTTACTCAATTGCTTTGTTACGCAGACCAGAACGCAATGCCCCAATCAAATAATCTAAACGAGGTCAGGTCACATTGAACAAGAGGAAGCTGTATTTTTGTGTACGACAAACGGTCAACGCATAAGAAATGAGAATCATTGTGATTTGCCAAGCATGCAAACGGACATGATCAAAATCTAATCGACTGTTATCATCTAGAAGAGACACGAGCAATAATATGGACTAGGATTGGGGGAAAACGGTGAAAGCAGGTTGGATAGATACGAACCGGAATATAGAAAGAACCAGATTTTGCACGCCAAAAAGTCGATGTGGGACGCAGTTATTCGATCTAAAAAGCCTAGGAATGCAAGTGAAAAAGGAAGAATGGGCATTTAGCAGTGCATGGCCACGAACAATGAGCTTGCTGTTCTCTGCAATACTTTAACTTTGTTTCACAATGACACAAAAGAAACAAATTTCCAATTATTTGAAAGTGGACAAGGAATAACACTGCAGGGGAAAACAAACATGCCCTAAAAACTGGAGGAACACAATGCAAGACAGTTATAGTTTATTTTCACCGATTTCAGTTACTCTTTCTAAGTGTCAGCGCAAAATATCTGGTGGCAGCGTCCCAGATAAATTTGCAGTTTGATGTCCAGTATGATAATTGAGTAGTGGGATGAGTTTTCTTTGAAATCATCGTGTCAACCCTGAGGAAGTGTTTCCAGCAACTTTCTAAAAGTTTGAGCATTATTCAAATGAAGGGTTGCAAAATGTAGTTTATTTGTATTCCCAGCACTAAAGTGTTGGCGGTCATATGGTTGTATAGGTGCGGAGAAAAAAAGGTTCGGTAAAATAATTACCTCTACGCAACCGTAAATAACTATCGATTTGAATGTTAATAAACTTTCGTAATTAAGACATATGCGTCCACTCGGTCGCCGTGCCATAACCAACGTATGTGACCGGACAGTAAGGAAAGTAAGCTTAACACAAGGTGGTGGGGCAGTTCGTTTCACATGATGAAAAGTTAGATCAGACTACTCGTGAAAAAAATTGGTCTGCCTAAATGCCAAGATCTAAGCCGCTTGGATAGTCTACACAAATGAAACTACATCATCGTGATCTGATCAGTTAGAATGTTTTGAAAGCAGTTAGCAATGGCTTACGACATGTGTACTGCTGGTAGCCCAGTATGTAAGTTTCCATGTGTTCCTAATGAATGAACCTGATGATCAAATTGCAAAATTTGCAAACCCATTAAGTCACAAGGATCGGAGATATTAACGCTAAGCTCAACGATCGGAACCTCGGGGAACACCTTTTGTCCACCGCTGCAATCGATTTTGAATCAGTGATGAAATTCCCAGTAACGTGTATCAAAGGTTAATTTATTGGAAAAAGTATTCGGAATATAATTCTTTGTAAGTACGTATATGTAAACATAAGTTTCCACGAAAACATTTGGATTCAACCAACGGATTTGGGCTAAGTGCAAAATGTCCGTTAACATGGTTCGTTAGTTCTAAGTGACAGCAAGTTTGGCATACCATTGCTGGACATTCCATGTCCATGTCATTATGATCACTGCATCGCACGGATGCTTTAGACAAGCAGAATTTTTGTTTGCCCTTCGGGGAACAAACACAAGATGGACAAATTAAAGTCTTGGGATCGACTTCTTATGAGGCATACTGGGAAGGGAGATGCTCCGGAGCCATTGGGGCCTGTCAAACGGGGGAGGAGAAGGAGCTGACAACCGGGCCCCCGGAACTTGGAGCCACAGAACCACATACGATCTTAGTAGGTCAGGGGTTGTGATGAGCCGGTAGGTAATTTACCAAATTTATTATTCATCTGTCGAAAAAAACGGCGCATCGTCGAAGTACTAAAATAGATTAGCAAGGAGTTAACTTACTTCATCTCAGTACGGACTCCATTATTCGTTGTGAAGAATGTGGAAGAGCATTATACACCCTCATATCATTCAGAAATACAACTGTGAGGTACACAAAAGAGCAATTCTTCGCGTGTTTTAATTCCAGTATTGAAATCGACTACCAGTTGATACTCGGGACACCGATCATCGGCTCGATCTTTGATTAATTCTTCGGTTCCACCAAGCGTGCAATATCTCCAGTGCATTTCTGGTCGGTTTTCTGTCATTCACATTGCGCTACTCTTGAACAAGCACCACAAGTGTACTCTTAACTGAATAGCTGTTCTGCACAGTAACTCTGTTCGTCTTTTTTCCAGCAGTCAAACCCGTCCTGCGAGTAAATAAAAAGTTACAAATGTCCTGCAATCAGCTGAAAAAATAAGTTCTGTGCGACAGCCATTGCCTTTAACAAGACAATGAAATACGATAGAGAGAAGAAATCCAGAGTGCGGATAACCTATCTTGCGTGTTAAATTTGTTTAGACCTGATGGGGGGATACTTCTCTTTGACTGACAATTACACGTGCAACAGACTCGTATCTTGCTGAGACGCTGTAGTGCGAAATAAAAACGACAAGTGGAATGAAGACTTGAAAAATACGCGAGACTCCGCCGTTTGATAATACCAAGGAGGGTGAAATTCATTTCCGTTAGTTGAATTAGCAAATCCTAACACTATCAATACTGGGCAAATTTGTAATATCTGTCAGTCTGATCTAGGCAATCGGACCAGTATCAAGGAACAATCAAATTAGTCCTAACCTAAAGAAATAACCCATGTTGGAGAGCGTCAAAAGGCGAATTGAAAAGACCTCAACTGAACGGTAAGGCAAAGAACCGAAAACTTTCTAGTTGTATACATCAGCTCCTATGTACACGACGTATTGGACTAACATGATGCTAGCTTGAACAGGATGAAGCAGAAATGTTCAAATTCGAAGCGCGTGATCACATTCAATAATTCATGTTGATATCATCACCGGTATCTGGCAAGCGAGTGGGATTTGCCTAACCAACGAACAAATAGCATAGACCCTCTTAACGTGGACATGATGCGCCAGTAATTCAACAGCACGGTTTGGTGTATTGCCCTGAGTCACTATATTTATGTTCTGTTTAACTGATTTAAAACATGAATGAAACATTCCATTAGAATGATCACGAACCAACCCAAAAATGCAATGCATAAAACCTAGGTATAAAGAGAACGACTGGAATTTCTTCTGCCGAAGGGGACGGCTGTGTTAGCTTGTGTGAATAATCGGCAATGAGATTTTTCAAACCAGTGCTTCTGAACATCTGTTTCACAGCAAACCGTGTATTTCTGCTTTTATTCTACTTCATGGGCAGCAAATTGTTGTCAAAAAATGTGGACATTTTTGAGGGCTATCCAATGAATGGGTCTGCACAGATCGAAAAACGACATTTTATGGAAGCATATTTATATTTGATCCAGTATTGGATAGTGTTTCTTTCGAATACCACATTTTCCATTCTCTACTGTCACACACCGGATAGCAATGGACGTCAGAGCTAATAAGGAAAACCGTATACGAAAGTTATTGGATTGGAAAACGTAAAATATTTTCGATACAATAGCTTTTCCAATATTTTCGAAAATTCCTCAAACTAAAACCGACTAGGGAGACTGATTCCTTCCAAGGAATTTACATTCAGGAACATTTTCGTGCCATTCTGCTATCACCTGTAACTCCGTCGATTGCTTTTAGTCTCCGCATTTTTCTCAAGTGGAAGTAACTCTGTTGATGGGACCAATCATCGAGAAATGAGGTTCGATAAAATTTTCCTTGTTCCTTGTCCTGGAGCAATCCTGATTCGGCTCCTGTTATCGACCACATTGATTTTTATTGTGTATAGGCACTGGAATGCTTAGAATGGTGAACCAGAAAACGCATATAAGGCTAGCTAGATCTTCAAAATAAAGAATGTGAACAAGAGCCAGCTGGTAATCGAGTCAGAAAAGTTTATCTTATTTTGCTTAGGACACAACAAAATTTCGGGTAATTTTTCAAGTAGACCCATCACGCATCACATTATGTTTTTAAACAACCTAATTTGCTGATGCTTCCTAATGTGCTACTATAACTGAAGGTGCGTCAGTGGCCGGTAGAGTCTAGTCAGTGGACTAAGTATGTCACAGGGAAAGAGCGAAATAATATGGAGAATCCAAACTTGAAAATGAAGCTTTTGACGTATTAAATTGCACTCCTAGTCAGAGGGACATCCAGTAGATCGGAAACTTTATAAATCACCTCTCAAATATTGACATGAAATAAGAGGCAACACAATAGCTCACCAGTGTTGTTGTAAATCTCTCGTATTCACTAATCAGTTGAGAGGAGAGTAAGACGCATGCGTGCCAGATACACGGGTAAAGTAGAAAACCTGGACAGCATTAGGTGCGCGGCAAAACTCTTGTCCGTCGCTCTGCGGTTTCGTGGATCCAACTGTCGCGTGCCACATCCCCGATCTCAGTACCAAAGCAATCAATAAATGCGTGATTTTCAGCTCGCTAGTGTAGCCGGAAGCGGTATTGCTACTTGAGAGTTGTATGTATGCATTTGACAAATGGCATAGCTTGGTGCGTGCCAAGTAGTTTAGGTTTGAGATTGCAACAGATTCAGTTCATTCGGTTGTCCTGTTTACCCGAATCACCTATGGACATTGACGACTAAGTACAGCTGAACAAGATCTGGCAAACAAAGCCTTTTCAGAAACTCATTTGTCTCACCATGACATATGATAATGACTGTCAGATACGTAAAACCTCCGCGAATTCAATATCCCACGTGCATTTGAAGGATGAACCAGAACAAGTCAGCCTGTCATAAGTTAGTGGCGACGTAGATCTTACTTGTGGTTAATAAATCTCTTTTTACCCCTATCCTAGGTAGAAGCCTGTCACGTTTATCTGACATCCGTATTGATTTGAACGCACTCCCATTATTTCGGGGAAACAGGTATCGCTGGGCAAAATAGAAACAATAAGGTTTAGTATCTCGTAAATTCACCCTCGTCTGTCGATTAGCAAGCCAGTCAGTTTATGCACATCTAATATACAATAATTGTATTGACCAGTAATATATGTCTTACGTGAATGCCAAACTGCGTTGAATCAGATTTGAATTTTAAGGCTACCCAAATATCCAACCGAACACAAAGACCAGCTTGCATGCATTTTTCCACAGTTCACATGCATATTTCTATTTGTATAACATTTAGTTTTGTTTATCTGTCGGAGACTAGGCTCACCGGAAATTCCACTTCGCTTTTACTTGGCACAATTTGTGAAATACTGCATTTCGCAAAACACTGTCCAGCTGACGACAAGATCTGGTGGCGCGTTTCGAGATCCAGTGATGTGCAACCCGGATTATCTCCCAATACCGAAAAAACGGATGGTATTCTTATAGAAATTGAAGAACAGACGGTAACCCACGTTTGCTATTCTTAGTGTTCAACCCAGGTCGACGTCGATTATCTCCGAAAATCTCTGATTCCTGTCGGTGGATAGAAACATGATCTACTTAGTTCTGTTTGCCGCAACGAAAAACCCTTTTAAACCATAAACCTAACTTTGTTTGAAAGTATATCCCAATTGTCATCGTCCTGTGGCCAAGTAGGTTTAACCAAATCCCGTCACTTCTTCTTCGTAGTTTGCACAGTTTTTCGATTAACTAAGTACTTGAGCGATTTTCCTCGCATCCGAAGTTTATGGTTAGGGAATGAGAATTTTGAGATGGTATGAACACGTTGGCTGACAGGCAGATAACGGTGGACATATTGGAATCGCTTATTTCCGGAAACGGAGTGGTGATATCCACTGCAGTAACTGCTTGTTCTTCAACTTAGCGCCTTGGAAACCTTGAGCGATTCCGCTTGATCCTCGTTTACTGCAAGTTGAGCCAATTAATTCACCCAGACTGGGGCCACACAACCAGTTAAACAATCGGTATTCGACCGTGATATGCTGGTAGAATAAACATAAATGTGTTCGACCATCTGTGTAAGTGATTTCCAGCGTAAGAGCATGTTTGGCATAATACACTAATTTCATACTATGCAAACGGTGACCTTATTTTAATTTGATGCTCTAATATTGCTGAAGTATAAAAATTTAAATTTACGGAGGATTTTATTCAGTTAATTGCCCTTTGCATTGTGCCACCAAAAGGTTTTTGCTATTTCTAGCTTATTGATTCACTGTCGCGGTGACGATGTAAACGATCAACATCGCGCGCTTGAATGACCTTGACTGATGTTCAGCTTAATATAACGTAAAATTCCTCTTAAATACAAATTCCCCAGTACACAGTGAATAACGATTATCAAACGCATTTACCGTAAGACATTCTAATTGTTAAATAATACTTGCGGAAAAGCATATTGGATGAAATACATCTTTCGGACGAAGAGGCGATCAAGCGAGCAGTTGTGAATGCAAACCAAAACAATCCCGAAACCCCAGAAAAACGTTTACGAAATTCTCGTGCATCATTAAGATTGCATTTTTCATGTTCATATATATTTTGATCTAGATATCCAAGCTCACTCACGCTTGATCGGCCCTACTGCAGCCTGCAAATTGATGAGATAAAGAAAACTGTGGCTAAATTCATCATATCTGCTGATACTCGATGTACTTATAAACTAGAGGAGCCTTCAAAATATTGCCAAAGTAAACTCATGAATGTATTGTAATCGGTGGCACGTGTGAGTGGTCTCTATGATGCTGAAAACTAGTTCTGAAAAGAAGAGAATCGTACATATATAGATCGTAGGGATGAGGTTACCTGGAGTTAATCTATACCGTGAATAATTTTTGCTATTTTATTTTTCGTGCCTTTTCTGCATGCGTTAGCCCAAAATTTACTGATATTTTAATCTAGCCACTGAGTTGTCCTGGAGTCTCCGTCTGGTCTCACTTTTATTCCAAGCGTTTAATCAGGAAATCAATGGTAGAAATTAGTCGCTGAAACTTTGTTAACCACGACAAGTGCTGAAATAGCTCTAAACAAAAGTAGCTATTCGACTGAAGCTCGACCAGAGGCGGACGGGAAAATGGCGATTCTGTCGCTCAGCATTTCAGAATTGAACACGGAAGAAGCCAATGTATTCAGACTTAATCATAATGATGTAGGGAAATCTACCTTGAGACGTTTACCAAGATGGGACCCAGCTCTGATGTAGTTTTGACATTTGCTTGGTTATTATAAGATAAATTTGTTTTGTGTAATAGGATTATTATGCTAACATGAGCGAAAAGAAAACTGAATTGGTTAGTCAGAAATGTACACTTTCACACTTGAAACGAAACCAAAAATGAGTACCTTAGGGAGCGACGAAACTGCGACAGACATTTGCGTAAATGGGAACGGAAAAAGCCTGCGAGGAAATCTCGCTCAAGAGAAACCGAATAATTTTTCCCCACACGCAAACTGCCGTTCCAATGTATCACGAATATAATTACTTCAACGCCTATCAGAATCACATTTATTTTACAAAAAATGTTCTTTTGTTGGAAACTGTTTCATCTGTGACGAAACGGTTTGGGAACAGTTAACCTAATAAATGAGCTGAATAAACTGAGCAGACCCGATGCTCACTGAAAGAATAAAGTTTTGTTTTACCCAACCAGTGAGCTTGTCTAATGGAAAATTTAAAATCGAAAATAAATTCACGTTTTCGGAATTCACTGAAATGGAACCGGCAATAAAACACTTAAGTACACAAAGGGTACAGAGAGGTCGATAACAAAAAACGTGAACTGAGGCGTTTGTCTGTTAGACAGACTGCAGTAGTTCGCATTTCCTGGAGTGAGTTTCAAAAAAGAACGATTTTTGGCTGTCGTGGTAATTTTCACTGAAATCTGCTAAGTTTTGTATTTGGGAACAAAACTAATCCTGTAAAGTGTACAGAATTTGCGTCCTTTAAGGACACAACCGGTGTCTGTGACGTCCTGGAAATGAAAGCGCTCCCTAATTTTAAACACGTTATTTTTCGGAAAAATCACGCACCTATATGTGTTAGTAATGGTGATGCTGCGCTTGAAAACAGACCAGAACTTTGAACAAGCTGATCACATTTTAGGCCGAAATATTTTTGGTGGATTAAACAGCAGATCGAGAATCAGGCTTCCTACTATCTCCACAGAACAGATCACGAGAATTTTAACTCTTTTGTGTCATTTGGGTCAGCTTCACGTAGAACTGGTCTTTGACACTAGATTGTTTCAGTAGAAGGTGTATTTTATTTAAACCCAAGTATCAGTACCGAATTCATCCTTAAACTATTCAGAAGAACGAAATAGCTCCTAAATTCTGTTGGTCGGGGATCCCCGGCAATGCATTTTTCAAGCCGAAAAAATGATACTAGGTTCTACAAGGAAAATATTTGCATTGCGTTATCATAGCTCCTATCACATCAATAAGGCTTGAAGAACGTAGAATACACAAAAGTGTACTGATTTAATGACGTTTATTGCCAAACAAAACTTGAATGCTGCATGATTTTGAACCCTAGACTGAAGTCATTTGTAAAGTTTTACCTACTGGTGAACTAGAACCAGCATTGTGTGTGTGCACAAATCCTGGACTCTTGACGTGCGTCTGCCTTGGCACTAAAGAATCATCCTTCATCAAACCTCTCGTCGCCTTGCACACTCAGTTTATGACTGTTGTACTGGTCAGTACATTAACGTCAATTAGCATGCTTTATGCATACTATCTGGAAAGCCAAAGTAAATGCTTCTCATTAGCAGGCTGTGCCCTCTTCTGAACTGGACGTTGAAGACCCAGTGTTTCAGATTCTGTTTTCAGTCACATTTCGTTTGTCTTTGGTTTTTTTACTTGCTGATTGTTTAATCCAAAAAACCTACTAGAACTATTTCACCGTGCTATGTGGACAAATCCAGATTATATTGATCATTGTGGCCAGTGCTCACTTATGATCAGGTCAGATATGTTCAGTCCTCATGCCCAGTTTTGTTACAAGTTCTTCCCTAATTTAGCAACCATCAGAAATCGTTTTTTACTCCATATCTGCTATTTTGAGGCAAGCGGACTGTCGTTTACTAGATTTGAACTGTTTTATCAATTCCTACGTGTAATCGGATGAACAGCCTTATTAGGAATAGGCTTATATCAAAGGGGCACAACTCACCTGAATTATATGTTCCGGTAACGTGGCGTGATAGCCTAGTGTAAATGTTGTCAGTTGGTATAAATTCTCTTGTGATACTCAATGCATTGAATGGTAGCCTGAAGTTGACTAACGACAGGAAGGAATGGACCTAGCAACAGTTGTAGTTGAGTAAAAGACGTCGTCGATACGGGATTTAGACGCTGGGATTTTTGAAGATTTTGAGTGACTGTTAGTTCAAGATTTTTGTGACATGCCTCGTCCATTAGTGCAGGAGAAAGGGCACGCCTAATAGAACTTGTGGCCCACTACAAGGAAGGGGATTTGGAACCGGCAAACTTTATCTTGAAAATTGGAGTGGCACTGGACTGCATAAGGTTTCATCAAGTCACGCGTTTAACGTGCCCGCAGACAGCTAGGTACCGTCTACGACTAAAGTGACCGCCGGACCCGCGATTTGAACCTGTATCCTTTTGGTGGCAGACATTTATTCGATTTGATCACCAAAGTGTCCAACGCTGAGTGGATAACCCTGAAAGGCATTAAACTGGGACTTTAAACTAACCGAACCATTGTACTGACCAGGATCGGCATAAAATGAGAGTACACGGTGCATGCATTTGAATAATCATTGGCAGTTGTCAGAATCAGCTGCCCGAGAGAAAGATATTTCCGCTGAGGCCCCTGGCCATCCAGGGGAAAGCATTTTGTGTGAGTTCTGCTTCGTTATTCTATTATCCATGGCAAGTACTGATGAGATTCTTAGCTGCGGGCCGTTGATTCCATGTGTAAAGAACGAGTTGTGATTGGTGCAACTTGATATATTGTATTATATGTTGCACAAAATATAAGTGGTTCAGGTCAACTGAAAATGCTATTTCCCTTTCCAGTGGGTTTCAACCGGCGGATTCCAAATCTTTTGATCATCTGCATATCAAGAAGTGATCCTCAAAGTATATTCGGGTTAATGAGCACATAATTCATTTCAGTTCAGTTGGTAAATCTATAAATTGTGCATCCACCTGCTCGGGTTTTTCTTTGCCACCTTACAATACCATTTGCACAAACAGAAAAAGGAACGGTACATAATGACGATCGATGGCAGAGTAACAAGTGGAGGAGCTGTACAGAAGAATAAAGGCTTCGAATGAAGGAACTCTACCGTCAATGTCTGCCGTCGAGAATAAAGTGACCAGTAGGGAACCGATATCCGTATTAGTCCAAAAGACAAGATATTCAAAGCCTTTGTATAATAATAAACAATTAACTCAATGATAACGAACGTGCAAACCTCAACTACGGAAATTCCGAACCCAAGACTCGACAACGATGTCAGAAACCAGGTGACAACGGATCATGTCAGGCAAACTGTCACAAAAGAAGAGTAGCTACACGGACTATTGCGAGTCAGTGTGCGGACGTTTAAGGGCACCAAACGAGATAGCTAGAAACGAACAAACCAGTGCTGACCGATTAAGGGGTCATGATGCGACACAAGACGTCGAAGGGCTGCAGGCATCCTGATTTCGGGCGTCAAAATTGGAGGCAAAACATGAGCCGAAGCCCAGTAAACGTGACATCCATCAAGAACATCTACTCAAACGGCATTAGGATCAAAAGGTACAGCCCACCGATTGCGATGCGCATGGGTGATCCAGAATTTCAAGGTCGGTCGGAAAACAAAAGCACTCAGATCAACACTTGGAATTGGAGTGGATTTTCAAGCAGGTTACAAACTTGGGAACCCATAAGCAAAGGCCACTCGGAGAATTTTGTCGTACACTGGAGCGACGTTATGAGTAACAAATGACTTTCTTAATCAATGTGGTAGACTTTAACGCACTGACAGATCGGGAGTTTCAAGGATAATTGGTCACGGGAAAGGAAAGGGAAAATAATGTATGATTTGCGAAAGAGTCATGGGTAAATGAGACCGGAAAAACAAGGCCGCACAAGTCACAGACCCGTAGGGAATTAAATGGAGTGAAAACACTTTCATGGTGCACTAACGTGCTGAAAGGTGTTCATGACTGACCCGAGAGACGTGATATGCAAAGTGCGTCCAGCGGTCATAACAGCAACTGGCTACGCACTAAGCCATATCACACAATGTCTCCAGCCGTGGAGTCGGGAAATCTCCTGGACCCAAACTTGGTAGTCTAATCGCAACTATGCGAACCACTCCACTGGTTAAGGTTTTCATGCATCTTCCCGTGTCATCAAATGGCCACCTCGAACCATCATCCAACCGCTATCTGCCTCGAAGAACAACGTGAGACGAGGCAATCGTTCTAACAAATGAGTTATAAAGAGATGACCCAAAAATCCACTATCTTGCGCCTAAACTCTGAGTTACTGAAAAAAATCCTCCCGCCATAATGTACCAACTCTACGAATACGACGGTGTGGAAACACTGAAAGTCTTCGCATCTCTTCTATTCTTAACAACAATTTTTCGGATCCGCTGAGCAATACCGACCTCACTGCTGCTGTGTATGCTCGACCTTTGATCGATAACTGGGTTTCATGCCGACACTAAAGGTGCCTCAAATTAGTTTATGTCAATCAAACCTTCTGCATACACGAAGGCAATTCATCAAATGCACCATCACCAAGTATAACTACCCAAGCCATTAAATCCATCCACCTCAACCAGTTTTTCACTTGCAAGAACAGGGTATGACTTCAGGCAAATCCAGCACTGCAACAGCATTCTACTTTGAAGGTGCGGACACATCCCGGACATACGCACCCCATCGTTTAGCCGACCGAAATAGCCTTAGATTTACTTGGGTCTCTGGCGTACTCCTCAGTAAGAGGCTGTGCCAAAGAATAGCAAGATCGAATTAGTCGAACGCCGCCATTCAATCAAAACTGGTCGAAATCGTGAGTCCAAGAAATATGTACTGGTCCGAGCATCTGTCGCACAGTGAAAATTTGGTCAATACTACCACCACACTGCGAAAATCCGGCTTGATTCTCATGCATGCACCTTTCGAGTGTACTAGATATTCGGGTGAACATAATGCTCAAAGAGCAGTTTGGATGCAACATTTACCAAGCTAATTCCGCTGTGGTTTTCATATGAGAATCTATCACCGTTCTTGTAAGCTGTCACAATCATCAGTTCATACTAGTCCTTAGGAATCTTCTTCCTTGCTTACATTGTTCCAGAAGTTTTATTGACGCCGATGTCAACACTAGGCCACCATCCTTGAATAAGAATGACTACAGTTTATCTGGTTCAGGTACCTCACTGCGCTTAAGAAAATCTTCCTCCATCATCATCTACATTACACGTCTGCATCTGAGGGGAGACGAAAATGGGAACCTCTAACGGAGTAATTCATATTTCGGAGATTTATTTTAACTAGAGCTCTGCCTGGCAGTTGCCGATGATTGCAGGGTAATTTTGCT
Organism: Fasciolopsis buskii; assembly: GCA_008360955.1. Classification (NCBI taxonomy): domain Eukaryota; kingdom Metazoa; phylum Platyhelminthes; class Trematoda; order Plagiorchiida; family Fasciolidae; genus Fasciolopsis; species Fasciolopsis buskii. The sequence goes on along the minus strand of LUCM01004270.1, from coordinate 281,324 downwards.
CTGCTGTCATTATTCAACCGGAACAGGGGCATTTTGTTGGGACGACAACCAAAGTCGGCCATTATAATCTGAAATCATCTCTGCAGGATAATTAGTCTTCATGCTACTCTGACCGTGGACTAGACGCAGACAAAAGTGAGCATGGACCAAAGCCCGATCTAAGTCCACATGTGCGGGCCAGAACGATCGACAATCCTCGATTGATCCATACCATCCATGACGGAGGACAACGTGATCACTCTGAGTCTAACTCTGTGGAAGCAAAATAGAGCACCATGCGAGTCGAGGTTAAATTTTACAACAAAAACTGGTGCTCACCAGGAACAACCCATACGGTAAAACATACTTGGGTGAGACAATCTCGAATGTCGGTGTGATCGGCTGGAACAGAAAATCGGCCTCAGACGTGTCTTTCCGACTCCGTTAAGTGTTTAAGTTAGGCGGTAAAATCATCAGCAACGACCAGAATGTCCGTTGAATGCGCACCTCATATTAACCGAGACAAATTTCGGTATGACTCGCCTTTGGACTCAGGGAAGCTGCAGCCACTGGTTGAATAAACGTATAGGAGGAACAAACAACGACGCTTTAATCGACTATAGTCGACACGTGCAGAACCGTTCAACCGAACTGCACAAAAACAACTGATGACTTTGATCCAGCCTAACAGTACACACTATACACGCGTATTCAGAGCGATACCAACACCAGCCCGACCACGAGCATTGGAAACCGGACAACCGGAAATGCAAAGATTGAAGTGAGATAATGAAGCTGTAACTGAGCTTCGAAGTCGGGGTATGGAAGTGGAATTCCGTGTTTTAGAAATACAGGATATATCTATTTCAAACGTTTCAAGAGTTCTAGGACAGTTAATTGCCCTACTTGGCTGAGTATCCAAACATTGAAGGGAACTAAGTGAAACGATCACTTAAGTTTAATTAATGCTTGCAAATCGTTTCTTCCTCTTCCATTAGTGCCATAAACAAAGAAAATCCATCAGACAGCCATTCTTCGTGGCGGCGTGAGTGGTCTTCATATCGGCAGAATGGAAATTCTACTGCACGGAGTCCAGCGATGATACTTCAAAGCTCCCCACATCGCAGAACAGGTTTTCTTGGAGAACCCTAACCGAAGCTTTTGACTCAAAAGCGGGGCATCAACTCAGGAACCCGGTAGGCACATGCTTATTACTACTCACCGTGCTCGAAGCAGTGGTTGACGAAGTCTTGATTACTTTGAGAAACGGTGGGTGCAGTCTGGAATTTATTTTTCTGTGCTATTCATTTAGGTTTTTTGGACGAATACTGATGGGAAGTCTAGACATTGAGCAGGAAAACGATTAAGGTTTTCGACCAAAGATTTTGGTTTTAAACGAAAACCCATCAGCAAGACTGCAGAGCAGGGCTGAGTGGAAGCCCATATATTTGGATAAGTTATTCTTCCACTGAGTTGCCAGCTCAAATCAGCCTCCAACCTGGAGGACCGGGAGGCTGCTTCTTAATGTCTCTGGCCCTTGACCTCCCAGACATGATTGAACTTTTGGCTCCAGATAAGCCAGGTTTTATGGCTTGTTGTGTCACTGGGATACGTATAACGTCACACTGCGTTGAGGTGCAATCTTATTGTGATGGATACGAATAAATGCTTTTGCACAAGTCAGCTGGTACGGAGCAGTTTTACAAATAAGCTAGAAAAGAGGTGCAACGAGAAGAGTTAAACAGTTCGCATTTAGTATTTCTATTTTAACAAGTTTCACATTTATTTCCAGCTTTATTCCAAAAGATTGGATGACTCCTTTGTTTGAGTGAGTTTGTGAACAGTCCGTGTCTGTGACTCTGTGAGTAACGGTCAAGTGTTGTTATTGCTCTTGATCATGACCTAGATCACAAATGCTTAAAATCAGCCGCACGTTCGGTTCAATTTAGCAAGTTGACGATATCTGAGTGGGAAACTTTCTGCATTGTAAAATGCCAACTAAAGGTCATATTCCCGAATTCATCGGCTTCATTATGTGCATTTAGTCACCTGATTCATTGGGACTAGATATACTGTCAGCACGACCAGGCGTTTGCCGGATCGCAAACGCGAGCGCCACCTTTGGTCAACGAATTATAATTTGTTGGACTGTGATTTGCTGGACACAAGGATTTGACTCAAGCGGTCCATATTTTGTTTTCGTACCATGATAAATAAGTGTGAATACAGACTGATTCCCGCTGTGACTTCGGTTTTTGGTAGGTAAACAAAATTAACCTACGGGATGATCCTATTTTCTCTGACATTTCAAGGTAAAGTTGTCGAAACGATAAGAGTCATGTCGAAAAGAATGGTACCATATGCAAACAGTTGACGAACGAATTGCCTCTGGGTTGCCTAGTCTAAACACCTGGTGTGCAGTTCAGAGGTGAAGCACTTACTACAAATAGAAAGCAGTTGAACGATAAACAACTATCGAAGCAGTCGTTGTGACATGAGATTGCAGGGGTCTTTTGACAAATTTACTTGCATACCACCACGTAGCCCTTGTGGAGCAGTTGGAAAAATCACCAAAGTGAACTTGGACCGATGGTGATATCCAAAACACCCCACTTTTTGTCGAGCCAGTGCTATTGCATGGGTTTTCAGAACTGGGATTACGAATGGTTGCATGTCCGCCAAGATAAGACAGGCTCACATGTTCAACTCACCAATGTTCAGTCTATCAGAACGCATCTCATGGAAATCTTTGGTGAGCAAACTGGATATCAGGTATCAATAATCCTCTGTATCCTTAGTATTCAATATAAAATCAATGCATAAGAGATCCCAACTATGACACTACCAGCTTCACTTTCAGTTCAAGTCAGACATCCTGTTTCGGGCAAAGTTCCGTTTTGTCAGAAGTTCCTCGACTCTCGACTTTCCCAGTAAACTGCACAGTTCCGTATGTTTGAGTTTTACTTGAAAACATCCAACGCTGAGCAGTAACCGTGGAAAAAGACCAAAGAATAAGACAAACGAAGTATTGTGGCCTTCTTTTAGGAGGTAAATCTGATGATACTTACTACAGAATCTGTGAATTATTGCTTTGCATATCTGAAAATCATGACATCCATGCACTGATCAGTCAGAGCTAGAAAAGTCCTACTGGCTTCTTTCTCTCCAGAGCTTCTTCTACAAGTCTTCTGTTGTTCTACCCGATCTGCTAAACACCGAAATATAGGTGCTAACAATTTGCCTCAAACTGTATTTTTAGACTATTTTGTCAGTTTTATTTAACAGTGTTTTCTGTTGGACATGGTTCCGACCACTTCTTGTGCCCTGAGGTGCGTGTATACAAATCCCAGTCCTCTTCCAGATGAAACAAGGATTTTTTAAAGCACATCAATACGGATGCGTATAAACGTCTGGCAAATCCTATCCTGCACCAACTGATTTTTGGTACTTCAACTCATCCACCAGTTGGTCATGATTTGACCTTATTTGTGTCCCTTTATGCCGTTAGTAAACCATTCACTCCATGCTGGCTTTAGTTTGTTTATAACTTTACGCTGCTAAAAGGGTTAGGATAGTTTCTGCGTAAAGGATAAGCAAATGTGATAGATGGAATATACACATGCAAAATGTCCTTTTGCAAGGTATAATTTATCAATCGTTGGGACTTGACATTGTCTCAAGGCTGTCTGTGACATTGGGCTTGTGTTCAGTGGCATGCAAACATCAACCATATTTCCAGTTGAACACATTTATGAAGCAAAAGGTGATCCGTTGCATTTACTTAACAAATTTATCATTTTATCTCTTCTATGGCAAACGGATGCCAAAATTTCCCCTTTTCAGAAAATCAAATCAGAGAAGAGTGATGTCCCTAAAATGCATGGCTGCCAACTGAGCAATGATACAAACGTTATGAATTGCTGAAGCCAGTGATATTTTGGCCCAGAGATGGGCATTGTGAGTTTAAACTGAAATGCGCATTTTGGATTGACTGATTTACGGAAGGCCTCACTATCGTTCTTTGTGGCTCCGTACATCAGCTGGAAGAACATACGAGGTAATGTTGTACGGGCGACTGTCGTGCTTAGATGTGAGTTTTCCTTGGTCCTGTTAAAAAAGCATTGAGTCAATTTGATTGTATTTACGAGGCATATTTTGAAACTTTGCCTCAGCAAAGTGTGATTGAAGGGGGTAATTTTCTATCCGTTTTACACATTTTTAGAGGTTGAGCTTTCGGGTGGATGTGTTTGTCTGTGGGAATAGGATTTGTTAATAGTGTACACTAGACCTTTAATGGTTTCAGTGGAAATGTTAGTAACTCGATTTGGTGAGAAGATAACGCGTGCTCAAGTGAAACTGACTTACAGCAACTCTTCCATGCACAGTAACCCTCGACATTTACTGATGACTGGGATGGTAATATCATTCTTTTTTCTAAATGTATAAGATAGTGATTTCCTACTTCATCCTGGTCTGGTGGCTTCAACAGCATCATAAATTCACTGCGCTTTCGCGAATTTGCACGTGACACGTGCACCTGAGCGTCACAAAGTTCAAACAAATGGATTGCAAGCAACGGATATTCTGTGTAAAGTCTTGCGAAAGGTGAATATTCTTCCAAAGAAGGAAGAAGTAGTCAGAATAGTTGTCCACATAGCATGAATATTTATGTATGTAGGTTAAAAAGCATTAGAAGGTGAATGAACGTTCACATTTTGGAACAAAATGGGCAAGATAGGAAACAAACGCGCAGCTGGAGGCAGTTTAACTGTCAGTTTGACGAGTTCACTTGACTTTTGGACAAGGCTAAATAGGTTGACGGACAGTTTACATTGTAGTACACCTGGTACATGAGGTTTGGGGAATACCTACCTAGCCGTAGTTGTAGAACATCTAAGGAAGCAAAAAATGGAGTTGCGATCTGAAATCGGTTTTTTCTAGTGCAGTACCCCACTAAGCAATGTTGATAGTAGTGGAGTAAAATGGAAAATTAAAGAAGACAATCTGTTTCACACATATTTTGGTTGTTAAAGTCGGTTTGCGACACCACAGTCTCTGCAAATATCTGTTGGCACAACAGGACGCCACAGTTGCAAAATGATCACTTATTTGATATAAGCTGCCATTGCATCACTACCTATCTATTTGTCGTACTAAAGACTTCCACTTTTCAACCGAACATATTTGAATAATAAGGTACTATCTTACTTGAGTTTCTTCAAATTTCTCAAATCTGCATATTGGAAATGCGAATCAGAACGCAAGGTGCATTGCAGTCGGTAGGGTCATCGTTCATCAGTGGCAAGGACAACTAGTTATCGTCACCGCACTACGAACCGTTGATGTACAGCTCAGAAAGTTCAAACGTTCGTTTGGTCTCAAGCAGATCAAGGTGAAAATTCAGTACTTACCAAACAAGGATTGTTTCCTACGACATCGATCGTCCCTCTAACCGTAATCAACCGAATATAAAGGTAGTGGATGAAAAGATGTCAAATTTATTATCTTGGTCTAAGTTCTGCACAATTGCGGCGACAGCCCATTGGTCATTTCAACCAACTAACTGATCGAAAAAGCATGGTAAGATCAGTTAATGATAGCAGTCCGAATTAGGCAGCGGATTGATCGACCATCTAATCCTGACCAGGGAAAACTAAAATAAAATGGTTTGTTTTGGTGTCTGCTCGATCTGATCGTTTTCCTCACTGAATGTATTAGTCGACACCATAGCGCAATTATTTTTCCTTTCTAAGTCTTACAGTAGAATGTCGGCAGTTTCACAATTTGCACACTGAAAAAAATTGCATTTGTTGTGATTTGAAATACTTTAGTTTGTTTTATAAATCCAATTCTCTTACTGTCAAGGTCAGGGGGAAAATGCAAAGAACCAGGACAATGAACCGTAACGTGCTTCGCTTTTGTGTTTCATGCAAATTGATGTCTACAGCCCATTATTTCCTTGGTCCGTTTATATGGGTCTGATCAGTTCGGACAAACCAAATGGAACCCAAGAAAGAAATACTTAGAGTGCACAAGTTCGTGGGAAAAATGCAAATACAATGTTCCGTAGATAAATTAACGGCCTAGGCCAGTACTCTCAAAGTACGCAACGTCTTTTAGCGAATTGTTGGAAGTAGTAACGGGAGCAACGGATTTTACAAATTACAACTACTCTGAGACCTAATGTTTATCGGAAAATTAGGACTGACCAATTCAAAATCAATGGTCAGTTTTAAGCTTGAATAATTTATAAATTTAACAAAATTGTTTGTCCAGGATGAAATGAATTACAACCTTTGGTGATGATGGCAAAGCCCGAAGCTTGATACGAGGTGAACGCAATAGTTGACACTTGAAAATCAAGTTGACAGTTTGGCCGACTGACACGAAATGATCGCTGGAACAGCACGAATTACATAAACTACGAAATACTTGGTCGCTATTCGGGTGTGCAAAAATGTCAAACTGTCAGGGAATTCCATTCGGGACGGGAAATAGGGTTGTCTACCTTTTTCATTGTACGTTATGAGTGATATAGCAATAAAAACAAAAAGTTAACATAAATAATCCGCAAGATTTAGAGGATGCAAAGGGTGCAGTGTGGTTTGCTTTCCGATTCAGTCTAGCACCATGATGATTTGGTATGTTTTACGAGGAATGATCGTGATCGCGGATTGCAAGGACGTTTTGTTCTGCGCTGTGCATTTCGCAGTTTTATGTGCTGTTCAGCACTGAGCACGGGTAATCTGCTAAAAGCAATTAGGAAGAAACCTTTAACATAAAATAGAAATTTGCGAAATGATGCTAGAACTGGCGTTTGTTATTTGTAAAGTGGATCAGAACGAAGAAATTTCGTGTGGTGAGCAGGAAATTAAAATGGTCAAATAAAGCGGGAAGTCCTGAACTCGACATTTCGAATATGAAAATAAAAATCGATTTCCTTTGCTAAATTTAGTTTGTTAACCAGTTTGTCGTGATGTTGAGTTTTGAAGAAATACCTGTCCTCCAGTTCTCTCAATAGAGCGGTGTTGATCCAGCTGAAAAATATCCCAAAAAGCTATCTGGTATCATGGAGATAACGATCCATTTCTAGAAAAAAATTTATTGTTTTGTGAGTCATGAAATGTAGAAACAGTGATTTCGCTGTGTAAATTAGAAAGTCATGTGAATTCCCTCGAGCATTTGCAAACAGTATAAGATTGGGTGTGTGCACTTCATAATTTGTGAATCCGATTGGCGAACATATATTAATGTCACCATTTCACAATAATGACAAATAAGCTCAATGTGAAATGATGCACACTTGTGTTTCGCGCAGTGTGATAATGACAATAATTGATTGAATAAGCTTACTTTATTGGGTAAAGTCAACACGCAGTTATACAATCCCAGTCGCTTGAGCAAGAATCAACCTGCCTTTCGTAAACAGACCATCTTTTTGCCTTAACCGCTTTGAGAGAAAACATACTACAAACTCGTGACTATGCTTACTAGGGGAGAACAAAGTTAGCGGAGTGCATTTTTACGCAACTTCCATAATCAACGTCACTGATATCCGCATTTAGTATTCTGTGTTTACAAAGACATACTGTATTTAATTCTTGCATAACAACGAATATGTTTATATTGTTTGCGTAAAACGGTTCTCCCAGAGTTGTTCCTGACCACAAAGTTTGCGCTTCACAAATTGCTCTGGATTCTGTTACTGAATATCACCTCCAAGGAGCCGCCTTTCGAAAGTTTACTTGCCTACCGGGTGAATCTCCTGGTCAATGAAGATTGAAGTAAAATTTTTACAAACCCGTTTTGTAACTCAAAGCATTGGTTTATGAAATTTGGAGTAAACATGACTGCAAAAATAGTTTGTATCGGCAGAAGCCTTGCTTCACTTTTGATTGCACCACAGCGAGGGTTAATTAACTTTCTAACACAACATCAGCAGCAGACTTTGCATACCCTCGTACAATCTTGTTCAGGGTCTTGGAACGTGCGTTAATTTTGAACTTGGTGCATCTAGGGGCCTATTGTAACCATGCCAATTGGCCAAACGAAGGTATGTGAGCGTCTTATCCTAATCAAGGGCTTTTCAAGTTCCTTCAGTCAGTTCGTCATAGTAACAAACATTGCTGTGTATTGTTTCTTCTTGAGCCAGAATTTAAAACTGTTAGCCCTAAAAAATTAAGGTAGTGAAACGGAAATGCTGAACTTGTCCGAGACGTTAATATCCTTTTATTTCGTCAACCCTAACATTTAGCTGTGTACTTCAGTTCCGATAGCACTATTTAACCAAAGACAGTTTTCTAGACATGTTTCGATTATCTGCTGTCCGTCTCCGCAATTATAGGGCTCCGGAAATCGATCACTAGACTCACGAGCATTCTATCACACTTATTGTCCTTTGTTTCGGTGACCTCGCTTTGCTCGGCACGAAACAGTACGACCTGGGTACCAAAACATTGAACGTAAAAAGCAAGCAAACCTGACCGTAAGGGTCTAATTTGAGCAAACTACTAACGCGTTTAGAGGGTTATTTCGACCGAATACCCACGTAAGTTTCCAGACTAGGATTAGCTGGTTGGTCTGATGAGAAGAAAATCAGGCTGCTATAACGCTGGAAGAGCACATACTGGGCTGAAAGCCAGTGGCAATGGCGCTCCGTTGTCTTCTAACCTGATGCACTTTTCTGGATTTTGCATTGGAAAAGCCGACTAAAGAATGCTTTTAAACAAACTAATTTATTTGCATCTGTAATAGACCGCGGATGGATAATAAGTGTCGCCCAAACATTCCTTGCTATTTTCAAACTACCTGTTTTCCTCAGCATTTTAGTCCCGGTAACCATAAAAAATGAAGTACAAGCGATGAGTGAAGAGCAGAATACATCAGAATACCGTTAAGTAAACAGCCCTGAGCTGCACTGATGAACAAACTTTGCAGCCACAGAACTGAGAAATCCATATGTTGTGTGACATTTCAATCTTTCATTGCTCCGTAGAGCACGCTTCCGAGGAAACTCTTTTTGGTATTTTATAACTTCTAAGCAACTGAGCAAAATAAGCGTGAACTGCAGTGCCAAGGATAGGTAAGACGCAGTTGATAAATCAACATTGCTGGCTCAGATAACGATTGTACACTGAGCCTTATTTACAGAGAATAACTTTTTGCAGAGTAAACAACCAAGTTCGCTCCATAGCTGTAAACAAAAGGCAGAGGAATTCGGCAGCAATTCGTCCAGCGGACAAGTGTGTGACTACGTCGAGTAAATCCCATCACTCTTATGCGCCCCAATTGCTTTATTTGCCCTATTAGTCAATCCTACGTATTATCGCCTGAAGATAGTTATTTTAGGCGATCGTGGACAGCACCGTCTTACAGAAGCCGCTGTTTCTGTAGTGCATGAATATACATTTATCAAACAGTTGGTTTGCCTCGTGCTTCGAAAATCGGTGTTTATTGTCTCGTTGTCACCGTTTATGAGTTTGTATCTCGCTTCACTTTGCTTTATCTTGTTGCATTGTTTAACAGATGTCTAGAAGTTAAGAAGCTCACCTTTCAGGCAACAGCTTATACGGAACAAGCAGACTGATACACACGGTAAAAGAATTAACAGCATAAGAAGATAAACTGTGGAAACTGCGAAATATTTCAATTTTGAACTTTCGAAGCAGATCTATCAAAGTTTCACCTCTCTTAACCGAAATGTATGCTAATATAGAATAGTGAAACTGCGATAATCATAAATACGGGGGGTTCAGTCCACACTGCGCACAAGTGGATGAACGAGAGCGACAGGAAGATGGATCATGGTGTAAAAAATAAGTAGGTTTTGCAAGAATTTTCGTGGAAATTTTTCGCAGACTTTAATGTGTAAGTTTCACATTATGACAATAAGTTAGTCACCAAGAACAGAAGAAACACGCCTGATGATAAACAGTCCTCACCAAAGCAAGTGAAAATCTTTCATGAACGGACTCAGAAATATAATTGGAGAGCAACTGAATAGGCTATGGGGAACGCATTATGGCCAAGTCAAGTACTGACTGTGAATGAGGTAATGTTAGTAACACAGCGTTATTGGTAGATGTAATACACCAATGTTTCGACTACCGTGGGTAGTCTTTCTCAAAGGGAGCTTAACAACTAAGTGCGGACTGTTTGGTTTGCGCCAAACTGACTCAGTCTGCTGATTTGAAAAACGAGCGATGTAAACGCTTGATACGGTCAAAGTTACGCGATAAACACTGCAAATTCGTGCAAATTATAACACTTATTTTTGCGCATTCACCCGTGGAAACACAAATGGCGTCAGTTAGCGAGTATTCGTTAGGGGAAGCCGGGCGAGACTAAGTTTAGTTCGGTAAGTTCCATTGAGGAGGTCGTCTTTAAGCCACAACTGTTTAGAGATAAGACATCCAGAAAACTCAAGCTTTTGGAGAATGAGTGAACGGGAAACCGAGTCGAAGACAGGAATAATCTAAAGAGATTGAACAGACTGACTTCATAGAGACTGACTTCCGGAAATAAAATGCCAGAGTCGGGAATAATATCCAGAGTGGACCTGCTCGGTTAACAAGGTAAACGAAATAGGCCATTACAAATAAAATTGCCGAACTCAAACGACTGAACACAGGGCATCCAGTTTATTCGAGCTCAGAAGAGGAAATGACAGTGGGCTTCGATAAAATCATCGAGGTTGTGTTTGGGCATATGGAGGACCCCTGGCGATTTCCATGAAGCCCGGAAAGCACTGGTTGCAAAGCGTTAGCTGAAAAGCAACCATAAAATCCACGAGAAGACTTGTTCCCGGTTCGCGACAAGTGGAAGATAGGCCATGTAGAACAACTGCCGATGCAGTCCTGAACGATTAATTTATGAGGAAATCAGCATTGAGTCGGATGTCGGGATGTCAAAGGATGGGTGAAAATACTGTTCAGACTGTTGGCATTCGCCCTGTGAATCCGTGACAAATGGCGTTGTCATCACAACAGTTTGATGCACGTCGAAGAATTTTATTGACGGTATTGGCCAAAACCTGACTGTCGAACATCGGGTTTAGTCTTCCTATATCCTGGTTGACCAAGACGAAGTAATGATTCACAGTAACTGAGTCATGGAATTTGTAAACGGTTTCTTTCAGCCCTCTGAGAGGTTTAATTAGGGTAAAGATATTTTGCTGTTGTTGACGAAAAATCAAACGAAAACTAAGAAGATAATTTGGACAAGGTTCTTTGACTCAGGGGAATGTTTGCCCAACCCATATTTTTGTCTTAGCTTTGACTTGTTTCTTTCTACTAAATGACTGGCATGCAAACAGGAATAAACGATAATTCTCACTGAAATGAGCGGGTATCACTGGATGAAATAAGATTCTCCGATCGAAAATAAAAGAAATCGAGATGACTGGTGATTACTCGGTCCGACAGTGTACTGCTTCCAGTAGGAATGAGACAAGTTGGCTTAGCCGAAATCGAATAAGGGGTTATTGGGGGCATGGTTATAATCACCAACGACAAGACATCAACCGTCAAACAGCAGTGACACAGGAACAGGTGTGAAATCTCCGTAAGATGGACTGATATCGTAAAGAACAAAGCGTAGCTAAAAACATTGCTGATTATTGTTGTCACAAGAGGAGAATTTAGTCTGGTACTTGCCTACCACAAGTTCAACACCTTCACTTGAGAAAATGAAGGCAGTCCGAGACTTGTCGGACTATTAGCTAGTGATATAGGTTGGAGGGTCACCGCCCATCTTGTACTAAACTCTGACGAAAGTAATGAAAGTTTTCAAAGATTATCGGGTCATCCTCAATATTATCATTGAGCCAGGATTCTTGAATGCCAACCACATACACTAAACACGGTATTTTCCCAAGTGAAGACTTGATGTTACTGCGAACCAGGTCCGGGTCGGTCCTCATGCTTGGTGCTTGCAGCTAACGGCCGCCTGTCAGCCAGAACGATTGCTTTTCTTGGAAAAGAGCGATTTCAACAAATGTATGAAACAAGGCAATGAGGATGGTGTTAAAGAACTAATATGGACAAAAATTTCCTACAAAAAGCGAATTCTAGACTAAATGTGGATAGTATACGAATGATTCCAGGTGACCATACTACAGATCAAACGAATGGTACAGCGGTCTTAGGACCGGCGTTTTCATGTACTTCAAAAAATATCTTTTTACTAGGCTAATTACCATGGTCGTTCATGTTTAACTAAAAAATTGACCGCAACCAATGTGATGTTTTGTACCAGCCTGTCTATTCCAGTGTTGCCCTTCAGTGCGCAATATGCTTCCACACCCAGCGCGGTTTCTTCAGTTATTCAAATAGACAGTTTATTCAATAGTGACACCTTCATTCTTTGTTATGCCCGCCATTAAAATTATCGGCATCTAATCTTACAGTAGTTTGAACTAGTGGGTTTGTTTTACTGAACAGTTTCCACTAGGCTAGGGACATTTCACGAAGCTGATATGATAGTTCGCTTACATTCTCCAAGTGAATTGCCTTCCGGTCAGTGCTATGAATCAGACTCCGAATACGCAGTGTCCTGCAAAATAAGAATAAAGATGTTTGTTTATATTTCTCGTGGACATTTATGCACCGGGGTCTAAGCGTAACGGATTTCTATAAAACCTTTGAATGGTTATTCCATTGCCATGGCATGTTGATCAAGTCATGCTCTGCGCAGATATGATCAGTTCTGTGTTCCAGAAATTTATGCTTATTCCTGAGTGGGATATTGGTAAGAAATATTCCGCTTTGAAACTATATGTCCTGTCTCTTATTGAATATTAATTTCGTTGTTATGAATATTATCTAATGGCTTCATCTAGGGAATGATTTTTCGTTCCCAAATTTAATTCATCGCATCAATTTCACCTATTTTCACGAATTCTGTTGAACTTTCAGTGCCTGTTCTGGTTTGCCTTTTGATCTCCGTGATTTGCTGTCACTCTGAATGCATCTAATTCAAAGTGCCTAATCGTGGAATATATCATTAGTTTTAATTTTTCAAACGTCAGTTACTAGTTATCTTTAATTGTAGTCATTGTTTCCTCTCATTATTGAGTAGTTTTCTGCTGAAAATTTGAGCTCGAGCCAAGTAAAGTAGAAAATAAGGACGTTTTCGGTTTTAGGAACCATTTTGGCATTTATTCTACCGGGTTACTTTAACAGGCCTAACCGTAGTACCTGATCACCCCAAGATGGGGAAAATGAATATGGAGTTTTACATGTACATCATCAGGACAACTATAGTAGTCCATTATTGTTTGTTGCGTGTATCAACAAAAAACAGTTTCGTCGTTACCAGTATTTTGTTTTGCCATCTAGTATGCTCCAACCAGTCGTGAGACTCAAATTATATTAGATATTATCATTGCAACTCGATTTTCTCCCTGATTGCACAACATTCGGCCTGTCTGTTAGGCTGCTTCCTATGGATTTGCTAGCCTAATGGATTCTTTAATTCAGGTTAGATTTGGGGCATAGCCATAAAAGTTTTTCCATGATTGTGAAATCCATCTCAGTAATTGCAGTTATTCAGAGCTTAGATGCACAAAACGTTTACAGCACCAAAATCTCATGCTGCTATGCAAATACCTGATGCAAAAACGAAGGGAGACTTGATCTTCCCGACCAACCATATGAGGTCTATGGTGATGTGACTGTAACTGGTTCGTCATTATGCAATTTATGGTCACCATACGAACAGGTCTTCAAATTTTGTCCACACTTACTTACAATAAATGCATCACTTGCCACATCGGTGCTTTCGAAACGCAAGTAGAAGCTCGTCTAACGTATGGCGAAATTATCACGAAATTGTATCTGTGGTTCCCTTCACGCGACGTGTTCAATCTAATCATAAGCACAAAAGCTCGTATGATTACAACGATATGATATATATCTTATTTATCTCTACCGTTCTTTGCAGAAACATTCTGACTGCAACTTGACAATTTAGTACGATGAATCACGAGTGAAGATATCAAGCTGACTGAACGTGCTTTTCCATCAAAATACCTATTTCTTTGAAAGAAGAGAAATCGAACTTATTAGGCGTTTCAATTAAACAATAAAAAGATGGAAGTTGTAGCATTTATGTAGCATCCACAGATAAAAAGAGCGTTAGGTACGCATAGCTTTAACACGGACAATATGCCGATTTTATCGACTAGCAAAACTCAGGTTGTGGTGTGGTTTGGAATAAATTTTCTTACGATCGGCAGGCAGACAAATGGGATATGACAAAACAAGTTTAGTTCGTTCAGCAGTATGACTAAACAAAACATTAGAAATTAAAAATTGTTTATTTTGTACAAGCAGGCTGCAAGCTCATTTGGCAAAGGATGACAAAATTCAGAAACAGCCGTGAACGAGGAGGTGTGGAATGAGGTAAACTGGCCGTACAAAATGTCGGCTAGGGCAAGTTTACTCAAAGCTGGCAAGGAGTGAGCCACTAGAAAAAGCTGTAAACGGTCCGAATTACTGTTATATCTCTTTTTGTTGCTGACAATCTACGTGGTCTGAAACAGAAAGGTAAAGCACATTCACAGACAGGCACCGGACGGGATATCATCACAAAGAAATAATTAAACTGGATGTACTCTCTGAATTAGTGATTATTCAGCTATTTTAAACCTTTCTTCTTTTATCTTTTGCTTCCTTTATTAATGAACGAACAATGTACATCATTTTTCAGGAAGGGGACCACGGCCAACAGAGGGGTGCTAAGTGGGGAAGTTGACCGGCAGTGAGAGGTCTCGAACCTGTGACCTTCGCGTACATACACCACGTCCTTAACCGTTTGGCCACCGCCGGCCTCATATTTCCTCGCACGTACTTGTTTAGAGTAATGGCTGGGAAAGATGTCAGCGTACATGAAAGTGAGTGATGCACGGTTAAACTGGTTAGGTCCACCACTGCTCGTAATTCCGTTGTCTATAGGTAGTTGTCTCAGTTGGCAAGGTTTTTCATATTTGCCCTAAAACGGTCTATCACTTCTGCTTGTCACAGATCAATGGAAAAATGTGCATCATGCATTGATCAGAAATGGCTAGCAGCGCAAGATTTTGGACTACAAATAACTTTTATTGTTATGCCGCATAGACTTTTGCCCACATAAATGTCACTTTTCAACCAAAAACAGTAATGAAATTAAAACAGTTAAATTCATCAAATTGTAAAAAGCTCGGCAAGCAGATAAGTGGAACATTTTTATACACGTTTATCCAAAAGTCTGCCAAAATATAATTCCGATTCTTTTGAATGCTTGCTGCTAAGGGGCAGTGAAGTTCCTTTAGGGAATTATTCTGGACTGATTCACAAGAAGGATAAACGTTTTGGAAGTAGGGACAAGGCAGTTTGATAAATTGACATGCACATGATGAGATTAGTGTGAAAGTTCCTTATGAACAAATTTTCAATTGTGGGTGAGTTTGATCGCAGTTGCTATGGCGATGTGAAAGACACGCGGTTGCTAACCGGTCGTCCATAAATGAGAACTTTGAAGCCTTTTTTGAGAAATCCCGCAAAAATAATTACATAATAATAGCAAAGGATTGGAAAAAATACTGACATACGGAGCGGTCAAATGGTGCTTTATTTCACTTCTTAGTGCGGAAACCTCTTGATCTGAATTTACCATTCTCGACGGTTTTATTCGGGTAAAATGGTGAGACGTCCACTTTCCGTACACATTAGTAATAACCTAGAAACCTAGAAAAACTAGTCAGTAAGTCACTGGTATGTGAAGAGAAAAGATGGAGAGAAAGAACATGATCCAGAAGTCCGTCTGGTTTGTTAACCAGCGGTTTTGATTTTGTTGTGAGCACTGGGTTGTGTTAGTGAAGTAGTCAGAAAACAGTGCTAATGTGGTCACTAAATTACCTCATATAGTTGGTGTATGAAGCATAAGAGACTGTGACAGAATTTAATGCAGACTAATAGCCTAAGAAGGTCCAAAGCACGGGTTCCATCGATGTCTTTAAAGACGTTCAAATATGGTGAACAGGGAAGAGGGACAGCATCCAATGTGGACCTATTTCATTTCGAAGTAAACTGAAGTGGATTATCAGGTTCCGTAGAACACCAACACTTAAGCACAGGAGACTGCGAGTTTAAGAGTGGAATACTTTAAGGTTATTGGACGAATTCTTTGGCTAAAGCAGTGGAAGCAACAATTTCCGATGGGAACATACGTAATGGATCTCCATCATTCGGGACTTTAAGATAAGCTTGGCTGGGTTAACGAGAGGACTGAGTGCACTGGTGAGAGCCGTAGCAGAGTGTCATAAAAGAGATGAATATGAATTATCAGGACTTATGGCAGTTGTACTTTTATTGATGCGAAGATGCCTCTTTTAAGGGAAAAACGGCAACTAGCATATCATGACTCTGCTCGACTGTGATTGGGGTTTGTCTAGACGGGTGAATTAAAGCTAGACTGAAATTGTCAGAATCCGCAGAACATCTCACTGGTCTCTTTTTCTTCCAACACATCAGTCGGTTCCGCTGTTGCCTGAATCTGTTAATGCCACCTCTCAAGAGTTGGTTAGTAAAGGTCGTGCAAATACGTTTGATTTCAGTCCCAGTTAGAAAGAAAATTTGTTGTACTTGTGAATTGCCACGGGATCTGCAAATTTTTCCGTTCGTCTACTTAGGGATTTCACTGACTGGGAACGGTCGTTACCATTTGAAACTAGTAGAGTTTTGAGGGGACAGCAAATATGGCTGACCTCAAAGGCTGTCATTTAGCAAAGGTTTAAAAGAGAAGCAAGCAGATCCATGTGAAAAAATTATTTGAGGAAGAGCAAGGTTATCGTGCGAAAAATCGCAGAGGCGCAAGTGGGTTTGGTGTTATTCGCTTGTGTGAATGGAAAGCAGACTGAGAGTGGATCTTAGGCATTAGTAGAAGCAGATTATGGTTTCTCGCTGATACGGGAAAGCATAATTCCATGGAAACCAATCCATGATCGTTGATGATGACTTTCTGTGGAATGGAAGTTGCTTTAATCTATCAGATGGGTTCAGTGAATCACTGAAATCTCACATAAATGTGCAGATTATTTTCATCAAGTAAATCAGTGAATTCCAAAAAGAATTAGAAAAATTTTCAAAAATCGTTCCGTAAGCTAAAAAGGGACTTTCCATAGGTTCTTTATAGTTGCATTGGTGGAACAAGATAATTTGGAATAACAGTGAGTTTCCAGGTCATCTCTTTTGTCTGAAGTTTACTTCGGATTTTCCAGACCACAAGAAGTTAGCATATGTTGCCACATTACCCCTAGTTTGCTATTTAGGAATTCTACTCCGTCTGTATAGCCTGAAGTTATCAGTCAGCGAGACTGAGTTTATCCACAATTCATGTACGAACACGAATCTCTGATTGGGCTATGGGAGACAGTTCCAACAAGGTTATCAAGGAAAGAATTTTGGCGCTGGACAAAGCAAAAATGGAAGAGTACAATTAAGAAGCGCCAGGGAGCTAGAGCGAGTGCTGCCTTCGAATGAAACAGCACTTCAGTTCAGTGGAGAAGGAAAGAGTAAGATTTTAGAAAAAAGGTAGTCCCAAACGGAAGTCGTAATCAGGCAAATTTTTGCAAGAAAAACTGAGATAGCACAATTGTAGAGCATCCATGTGGAGGGACACAAAGCGCTCGTTAAAACAAAACTGTGATAAACGTCATTTCTAATCCATTTCATCAAAGTAGATGAGAAATGTTTTACATCCGTTTAGGTCACCACGGAATACGAACGATTAATCATGAAATTTCGGCTAGATGTATGTAGGACACTATAGGCTCAGTTATCATTGGATATGAAGTAAGAGGAATGTTTTTACTTGATATCAATCGAAATTTGTTCGCGCGACATGGTCTACATTGGGTAAGTTGACGCGTGCAATCCACCTACGCGTACGGTTTTATCCGCTTAATCTTGCCGCAACCCTGAACCTTTCAACATTGTAGTGTTAACTTTTCATGTGCTTTCCTCATTAAATTAATTGTGAGATCGTCACTTTTCCCGAAATCTTATCGTAGGGTTCCGGATGCAAGTGCATGACTTTGTGATGAGCGAGTTGTCAGAAGCTGATAATAAGGATAAATAAGGTGTTAAGGCATGTTTCATGGTGCCCGACCTTGCCACCTAGAAGAATTCATTTCCAGATTTATGCGTACATTCGCAAGATTTACAATCGCATTTTGCCAATACACATTTTTGCCACTTTTGTATTTATTTACAAGACTTCAAAATTCCCATTTCTTAGTGGCATAAAGTGAGGTTGCCAACAGGTAGATACTTAAAATCAGTTAAACAAAACCCTTTAATGGTCATTAATAACGACCCGGAAGTGTGTTGGATTTTCGCAGCCCTCTGCACAAACAGAATGTTCTCCGGTAGCGTCTGCAGTAACAACTCAGTTTCTTTTATCACTACACTTGGCAAGTTTTTGAACCTGACCTTGCTCATTTCCTTTGTAGATTCAAGAAAAAAAACAGCAAACGATTCTATCCTAAACGCAGCCAAAACACTATGCGCCAACCTAAACAGTCCTCTTATGCGGCTCAGCAGCATGTTTCCGCGATGACTAAAATGAGCCGGTTCACTTCACTTCTGGGAAAATGCACAAAACTACCACAATACTTCACATTTTCTTCAATTTTCCAAATGTACATGCATGTGTGGACAAGTGTGAAGCAATATTTTTAAGCCGTCATTTGTATTTTGATTTCGCGGAGATGGGTACTCGTGCAAGAGAACCAATGTGTTTGTCACTCCGTGTTTCTTGTGCCTCGTTTAATGATCTGATTGACTAATAGGTTTTCCTTATTGCGTGGAGGCCATGCTGTGAGTAACGAAAAAGTAGTTTTACTCAAATATCAAATTCTCGATCACGTCGCTTCAAATGCACGACTTTCCGTCGAAATTCTCACTTTTTGGTACAATACAAAGACAGTTTGAGACGACAAAAAATAAAGTAAAACATAACGCAAACCCTTCTAATTGAGCCCTTGTCTGAATATTGTCTGGAAATTTGTATCCAATGGAGTCGTCTTCACGGGTGGATTAAAGAAATTTTTGTTCGCTTTTCAGACGATCGTCCTGTCCGATTGCCTGAATGTGATGAACACACCGTGCAGATGCTGCCCAGTTCTAGTGTTAGACTCAAATATACTAGCGCTGCAAATCTGACTATCCTGTAGAAATCCGCAAACAATGTTAGCCCAAAATTATGAGAATCTCGGATGTGCTGTCCTAACAGTTTGTGGAAATATCATAGTCACTGGCCGCACAACCTGCTAAAGCGCAAATTAGCCATTTATGAGCGTGGTGAGAATCACAGGAATAATATATCTTCCAGTCTTGACACTGCATTTCGAGTTTACCGAGTGCAGATTAGCGATGAAGTGAAGCCCGCTATGAGCTGGTAATAACTTAAGAGGTATGACGTTTGAAGCCACTGGAAAGAACTGACCACCGTGAAGCCGACTGTCATCTGCAGCACTTAGCAGGCCAGGTGCAACGAAAACCTCACCCGCCACCCTCTTATTTGGTCACTTTCACACAAACCGCTTCTCAGTGAACAGACTTTTCTGGACGAAATATTGCCTGTGTCTTGTTTAGTGGTGTTCCAAGCAAGTGCTAGTTTTTTTTACTGCTCTCGTTGAAGGTGTAGACTACTGACAATATCCACCAGGAAAAAGATAGGTTGGTCTGCCCATTTTTCAGGGTAATCCGTGATGCCCATGTTATGTATTTAATGTTTTGAGGGTTTGCAAATAGGTAGCGACAGGTAGCATATTACCATCTGTTATTTCGCACAATGCCATCTTCAGTTACTTCGCTTGTTCGCCTGCATGGTTTGTCTAGGCCAAACCAAGTATAACGTGGGACGATATTTGTTCCCTGAACGAGCACGTTGTGAATTAAGGTACTATAACGCATAGCGCAATCAATAACATAATTGCTGACTCTTTTTTATTATTAAATAAAAGCTTATTGTAGAAGTGTCTGTGATAGTCCTTGAATGTTCCAGTTTTTCGTTCTGAATTTTAACTTCAATCTTCCAGTCTGACATTTACGTAATCTCATCTATTACCAAACGCATCCTAGGCTGTGCGGATCAGTGTTTACAGTCCTCGTAATTTATAGATCATCTATATCACACTCCTCAAATTGTCCTATATCAGACAACATTGTAATTCATTTTTAGCACACTTGCTTATATGAATCAAAACAATGGTCATCGCTGTGTTTGTTGTAGTTCCTTCTTGAGGCTCATTCTCCTTATTGATCGATTACTATGAATTTGCCCCTGAAGGGGCACAGTGTAACCTAAAGTACACATGCTTCTATGTAAGCAGTCCGTTTGCGGCAATAAGATGCTACTTGGATCAAATCAATTCTTGGAAAATTTAATTTCGACTGAAATACCCTCATCATATTTCCTATCCTCCAGTGTGACCTAGTATTACTGTTTCCCTACCTCACTGCTGTTTGTTCTACGTCATTTCAATTGAACTTCTGTTGAATTTGCTAAACAGTTAATCGCTTTTCTTGGATTAGGTTTGATTAAAAAAGCTCTAAGCTAATGAAACCAAATATTCATGGGGTCATCTATTGACAACTTTTGACATGAGAACTGACACGTACGCTGAGATACGTGTCACCAGACCGACAGGAAAACAGTCTGCCGGGTTGCCTGATGTTCAAAGTTTAGGTTCATTGTTATGGAAAAACTAATTCCGATTGCTTTTAACAGTCATCAAAAACGTGAGTATTTATGTGCCGCCTTGGGCTTAATATAAACTGCCTTAACCTAAGGTCAAGGTCCATCTGAGAGGACATTCCCTTAATGGGTTTACGAGTTGACAGTGAGCAATATATCAGTTATAAATAAAGCGAAATTTTACATTACTCAGATATATGAGAAACATCATCTATCGTGTCCATTCATACTGATGTACTGAAACCTACATGGGCATTTAGTTTTCTCGCATTGTTTCATTTCATATGCGGAGACACGAAAGCCCATGGAAACTCTTGGCAGCTCTCACAATCGCAAATCATAATTCTACTCCTGGTGAATGAAATTGAGCCTCCATTGAGGAGGGCAGTAATATTTTGTTTGAAAAATTAAATAGTTGGAACTAAAAGAATCGGGAGCGATAAGCAAATTGCGTCTCTCCGGTTCTTGGTGAACGGGAGTGCTGACCCTATTGTACTTTGGTTGAACGAAATATGGATGAACGCAACAGATTCTCTTTGATTTGTGCTTTATTTAGTCTTTGGAACCGCCATTCTATAATGTTAGAAGTTGCCTATGAAACGTTCTATTACGCAAGTGAATTTGCAATCTGAATTAAAACTAGCAATGTGCATACTCGACGTACGCATAAAAGCGAAAAAAAACGTCCTCGAGTGCATAGTTATCAAAGACAAGCGAGAGCAAATATGATGAAGTTCACTTGGAAATTCTCCGTCGTCTCCTTGGTTCATTACCAGATAAATATATTCGAAATGGTACTTTAGTCCCTAGGTGAATGAAGCTCAAACTAGGCATGACAATATTACTGCTTTTAACCACAGTCATTGTTTTTCACTAGAACGTCTGAAGTGACAATTACGCTGCGTTTCTCCTAACACCATTGTAAATTTCACAATACTTACCACTTATTTAGTTTCCATCTATTAGTTCCATGTAACGAATTAAACTCCTATCTATCAAATAAGGTTACAATTAAACTAGCGATGGTACAGAACTTTGGAAAATATGTTTCTATACCCAATGCTTATGAGCCTAGGCTAGTTCTAGTTGCTAGGATAATAAACACCATTTGCGAAATAAAATCTTTCCTTATTCACCTTTGCATTGAAATGCCGCACGATAACTGTTTCGTTGTTGGAAAAGTTGGAAAAGTTCATATTTATTAATCATTTTTTCAGATAGCAATACTGACAAACTGAGACACGATAGCAGACAAAATGCTTAGACATTTTGTCGAAGTGGTTTAGCAAACATGCGATGGAAAATATTTCCTTGTTTCATTTCGTAGGTTCCCTGACACACGTAAACAGATGTTGGGGCATACGCACAAAATACCATAAAGACACCAGTTTCATCAGCTTCAAAGTGTCAGTCCAATTTTGTATCAAAATTCTCGTGCTTGCAAGTGCTAACCAGCCAATTAATGTCTCCCACAAGGCAGCATGAAGAAAATCTATTTTTACCAGCAGTTCTCCACATTTGCGCCCAGGTCGACGTTAAAAAAGGGAAAAAAGCTTTCTCCTAAAGACTTACAATTCGGTGGTCTCTTTTGTGCCGACTGGAATTTCTATGTAGTAAGCTTCCTTTTGATTTACGATTAACAGGTCACCACAAATCGTATATGCGGTGAATGCTCCAATCATTGATTTGACAACTTTGGCTTGCTCAATGAAAAATAGTCCCTGCCGACGAAATAGGTAAAATAGCGATTTTCACAAGTCTGTTCACCGGATTATCCGTTGTGACCAAGCGCTATGATAAAACATTAAATCATTCCTCATATGCGGAATTTGTATATCTTGACGAGTTATCATTTTCTGTATTCAGCAGCCAAAGTCGCGCAGTCTAGTCAGACACATATCAAACGCGAAAAAATCGAGATAGCTTGTAATTTTACATTTTTCACTGACGTATGCATACAGCTCTTGAATGTAAGACTCGAAGGATGCATCAGAGAGATAAGAATCTGTCTATCGAGCGCGCCGTGGATTTGCGCAATCCATAATAGTAAAGCCCTCTACTTTGTGACTCGTTTACTTGTCTTTTTGTCAGTAGCCTATGTTTTCCAGTGGACCAGTTTGGTTAGAATTGGAATATTGCCGGTTGTGCAGGTTCCCAATTTTGACTGTTTTGCCACAATCACTATCTCTTTTGCCTTCTTCGGTTCAGTGTGCAGTGCCATGACGAAACAAACACTAAGTCGGTTAAGTAGTTTACACAATCTCAGATTAGAACACATTATATCCAAGACCGAGAAATGTCCGAAAATATGTTGCCACTATCGTTGCTCTCGTCACAAAATAGAGGAACAATCACTCTCTCTCCTTGCACCCATTACCTCAATTCTCAGTTATTCAATATGTATCTGGGTGTCGATTGGCAGTCTGCAGCTGGTAACGGTTGGAATAATCATTTCTGGGAAATTAACATATTGTAATAGATAATCTCGTCTTCCTTTACTCTTATTTTTTTTTACTGTCGAATACGAAGTGTGATCTGTGATATTGCAGATGGCAAAGTTGAACTTTCGATCGGACCCGATGGATTTTGTAAGAATTAATCTGCTGGGCCGAAAAATAGAACGGCCTGATTAATAAAAAGCTTTTTGTGGTTACAAGTTATATAATTAAAGGAAAATTCTTCATATCAGGTAACCTGGTTTTGGTAAGCCATGAAGTTTGTTGCGGAGACGAATCTTGGCTTTAGCTGAGACGACATGCATTTGATTCTGGATTACCCTGCTGTGAGTCGGTGGACGTCTTGGAGTAATTTTGGAACATCACTCGTTATCCGCATGCTCCACAGTGCTAACGATCGCAATGATTTAACAAACAGTGGCCAATGTATTTTCCAACGAAGGCCGAACATATTTTTGTTAACCGCGGTTGCCGTGGGGCAGCAGTAGAAGAATCAACAAAACGCAGCCACATCTAAGCACTCCTAATCAGTTATTATTTCATTTTTATATCAGCATATCAAATGCGAAATAAACAGCAACGACTATTGAAACGTGGCGGAACACTGTACAGAAGAATATGCGCAGGATCAAGAAAACGAAACGGGAGGGGAGTGGGTTTAATGGCAGTAATTAGTTCAAAAATTGATACCTATTGAGCTTAAAGGTACACTATTTCATCATGACTGGTGACTGGTAATGATATGCACTTTTCGAGTGACTCTCAGTGTTCCATTGTCTTAGTAACCTACTAAGCGTATCTTCCAAACTGACTTCATGAATTTCGCGCCACTGTTGGTGAAGCTTGGAAGATGGCCCTCATGACGATCGTTGTCCGTGTCGCACTACTTAAACATCTACACTATAGCTTATGTGACGGATGATGACTTTAGTTTTGTAGATAGGTAAAGCCGGTGGCTTAGGTTAATGAACGCTGGGCTGCATCGTGTCATGATATAGAGAGCTGTGCGGTAAGTTAGAATACGGGATGGTAAAAAGTCACTCGAAGGTCGTTACTAACAGCTTCCACGAAAAACTGAAGGATAACCTTAGCAGGCACATTGCAACTCTCAGATACCTCATTCCCT